>VKOC01001933.1:0-72234 GCA_009364415.1 Spea multiplicata | reverse complement strand
GAGGAAGATCCTGAGAAAGGGGGTTAGGGAATGAGCAGAGGAGATCCTGAGAAGGGGAGTTAGGGAGGAAGAGGGGAGATTGTGAGAAGGAGGGTTAGGGAGGGAGAGGGGAGATCGTGAGAAAGGGATAGATGGGTTGGGGGGCCCTTAACAGATTCTCGCACCGGGGCCCTGAAGTTTCTAGTTACGCTCCTGCCCCAACTAAAATAAAAAAAAAACATAGAAATGATCCAGTGATCATTTAAATGCTACCTAAAGTCCTCTTTACACTCTGGGGACTATATGTGGACTTGCAAGTGGCATGCATCTGAATTCTGAAATACCACCACATACGGATCTGAAAATAGTGCGATGACAAAATGGAAATAAATTCTCTTTTAACCCCTTTCTTTTCATACTGGAGCGTATTATGCCAGCCTGAACATTGCACAAGCGCATCAAACACAAACACACTCCCTACCTATTTATAGAGTACTTAGTACAAGTCTGCGCAGTAACATTCTTGTCACCACAGAGAATCCTAAGAATGACAAACTGAACACTTGTGCAGGATACACAGGTGTGTATGGCCAGAGCAAATGACTCTTAATGTGAGGCTGAGCCAAATCTAGAATATGTGTAGTAGACGTTCAGTGTAGGGTCAGGAAAAGGGTACTTTGGAACAGCAATATCTTACTTTGAAACCATTGTTCCTCACTTTTTACATGTAATGTTATATTTTTGGATACTATGTATTTTTATGAAAAATCTTTTGTATGTCATAAAACTAATTTGAGACACTCAACCAACAACGGTGAGCCACTTCATAGCCTATAGTGATATTTTACCCTTTGGGGATCTCTTGGCATCCACTTTGGTTCCCTTATGCTGGTGAAATTTGTTTCACATTTCATGTTACATGTATATAATTTTCCTTATTTTGTGGGAAAACACACAGACAGACTGGTCTGCTACAAAACACTACTGACTCGCTATTTATGTATGATATTTACATATTCAACATTTTAGTGACCTTTATGCAAAATTAATAATGTACACTGGTCATAATTGTATATCTTTCTTTTGTGACATTCTCTGACTTTATTTTTCTTTCACATCTGTCCCTTGTCCCTTAGGAGAAGGATAACTGGTACCGTATTGCTCGAACAGTTGATCGTCTGTGCCTCTTCCTTGTCACCCCTGTTATGATTATTGGAACCTTTTGCATACTTTTGGAAGGCGCTTATAATACAGCCCCTCAACTTCCATTTTCTGGAGACCCATTTGACTACAGAGAAGAGAACAAGAGACTTATGTAGGATCAGCTAGTAGTCATTCTGAATACACACTTTGGGGTCTGTTCTGGTTTGGATGTTGGACAGAGGAATCAGTCAACTTAATTTAACCATTAAAGACCATCATAATGATCAATGTGTTGTGTCTGAGCGGTAACAGTACATTTAAACAGTATATTATGCAGAAAAACTACCAGTAAGCACAACCAAGTAAATGTCGGTGTAAGTGATTGAGATTCCCCATTTAGTGTAAGGTATCCTACTCAGAGGATGGTAGCTAAGTGGAATAGAAGAGGGTGTTTTTTCTGGCTGCTCACAGCCAGGGCTACACTGCTAACGCTTATTATAGCCTGTCTGAGTTGCCATGGCTACACTCCTGTGACTCAGCCCATTTTCCACAGCCAGCCCCTTCTGGCTACCTAAGCAGCTAAGTTCACTTTCTCCTTGCCCTTGTGTTGTTTCCGGCTGCAAGTGCAATCTCTGTGTTCCTGAGTTCCTGTGCATGACTTGGCTTTCTCTGACGTCCCTCCTGGTTCCTGACCGTAGCTTGTCTCCTGGTATACGCTCTTGGATCACAATTTGGCTTTGTTTGCTATTGCTATTACAATAAAGGTGTTTTTCATTTTACGTTTTGTATCCATCTGGTTCCTGGTCTCTAATAGAGGCTCAGTCTTAGATGAGATCCAGTAATAATTAAAGTTTGAGTCTTTAAGCGCTGCGCACCCAATGGTCCTTTTCTGGGGTGAAATTGCATGTTTCTATCCCTCCTCTTCTTATAGGCCAGGGAAAAGACAGACCTTGGTCAGAAGAAGCAAACCAGGAGCTGAGTTGATAAGTGGAAAATAGGTAAATGAAAAGAAACCATAAATAACCGCGCACTCTCTGTGGTGGCTAATCCATGTGTGTGAGTGGCAAAAAAATACATACAAAACAAATCTTTGAAGTGCTGGAAAAACCTTAAATGGATCCAAATATATAAAAAAGAACAGAACATAAACACGATATAGTGTAGTAAGTAGATAAATGTGGAGGATAGAAATACAAAGACACCCCCCTACATGAATAGCCCTTTTAAGAAGGATCTATGTTTTTCTTGGATAAGGACTCCCTCAAGACAGTATACTGTACGTAGAAGACAGAAAGCCGGAAGGCAGGTGTGTATAAGGACAGTGTATGTGTATATGTGTGAATAAAGGCAGGTGTGTGTAAGGGCAGTGTATGTCTATATATGTGTGTAAGGGCAGTGTATGTGTATATGTGTGTTTATGAGCAGATGTGTGTAATGACTTTCAGGGGTTCCATGTATAAAGTGAATATAGAGGCAAAAGGTGATCCCTTGTGGTTGTGGCAGCACCATGAGATTTCTGAGGAAAAAACAAGCCTTCTGGCGTGTCTGGTGTCTGTAGATGAGTGTTTAATAATACTTCTACTACCCCCTGGTTATTTTTCATATGGATGACTATGCTGACAAAAATAAAGCGTGCTTTAAGTGGCGATGCAAGCGCAACATTGTAAAGTGCAAATGCTTGTATTGGTGAGTTCCGCTAGAGCAATTTAAAAAAAAAAGGGTCCCTCTTTCACATTTTGAAATGTTGGGAGGTGTGACACGCAGCACCGGCACACTTGTGTTTATTATTGGTTTTTTTTATACTAGAGCATCACTTTATTTGTTTTTTTGGAAAATAAGTGCGGAAAATAAGTGCAGAAATGGCACAGAGAAAGTTAAATGATAGCCCTTCCACTTGGAGAACTCATAGTCTGCTTTTCCAGTGTCTGCCACAATATAATGTAGTAATTACACATCCAATGCTAATGACCATTTTGTTTCACTTTACTTGGGAGAAAACTGTATGGAATACTACTAATTAATAGGCTTGTGGTCTAGTGGAGGAGCAGGGCATTGTATTTAATTATTAGCCTGAGAAATAACAGGGCAAATAGAGATATCCTACTTCCCCAAATAGACTACCTGCCATGAGTTATGAAAGGTGAGAAGAGGAAAATGTTGAATGGTGATAGGTACCCACAAACATAGTCTAAAAGGGTCCATTATCAATGGTTTATGTGAAGTCCCAAATGATCAGTGAGCAAGTGGGCCTATTTTCACTTTGAGAAGACATGGAATCATTTAACCTGTGAGCTGGTATACATTCAATCTCCGGGGCTATGTTTGCTCCAAGAATGACCATGCTAGAACCTTCACCCGCTTGACCGGTGCTAGTAATTTATAAAATAAATTTAAACTAGTTTTCTTACACCATGTGTTATACATGTGGTGTATTTTTTATTAGTTTCTTGCAATGAGAGACCACAGACAACCCTAAGCAAAGAAAAGCCAGGATAATTAGTGGAATCTGCTAAGGTGTTACCAGATAACAAATACATTTGCCTCTAACAAAGAGATGCTTTGGGTGAATGACTGGTCTGTACAGATATCGATTCCCATGAACCACTTTCAGTCAGTACTAAAACAGCAAGGGTACAGGAAACAACTAATGATATGATCATGTGTATCTGAGTCTGTATAATATTGACATTTTTCTCACTGTTTAAAATACAATGTGTTCCACATCCCTTTATTTAGAGATACTTAATAAAAATATATAATAGGCAAATTATAATATGCAACACATGATTGTGTAAAACAATTTGGACTATTAACGCTGATGTTAAATAAGAATAATAATAATAATAATAATAACCATACATTTTAAATTACCAGACCTACAATGTCATTTAGAAAAGTTATAAGGCAAATACCACCAAAGCCCAAATTATCTCTCTAGCCCCACCCAGGAGTGAGAGAGATGAAGGAATCTGGCCGATAACGGGAAGCTTTTACCAAGAGTATGAGAAAATCTAATTTCGGCATGGATGAGTGACACGTAATAGTCTGCACCCAACAGATGGCTGGTGAAGATAAACACTTCAAACCTCAGCTGTCTGCTAAGATACAGCATGTGCCAACAGTTTAACCCATGTGGTGATGTAGCAAGACAACCCACTAGAGTGCATGTTAAGTGGATGGGGTCATCTAAATTCAGATAAGAGACTCATTAGAACCCAAACAAGTCAACTTATTAAAATAGCTATGTCTATGAAATTAATATACACTATATGGACAAAAGTATTGGGACATCTGACCATTACACCAACAGGGACTTTTATGACATTCTAAATACATAGACATTAATATCCCCCTTTGCAGCTATAACAGCTTCCACACTTTTGGGAAGGCTTTCCACAAGATTTTGCAGTGTTTCTGTGTGATTTTTTGCCCATTCATCCAATAGAGCATTTGTGAGGTCAGGCACTGATGTTGGACGAGAAGGCCTGGCTTGCATTCTCCTTTCCAGTCCATCTGAAAGGTGTTCGATGGGGTTGAGGTCAGAGCTCTTTGCAGGCTAGTCAAGTTCTTCCATGCCAAACTCATCCAACCATATCTTTATGGACCTTGCTTTGGTCACTGGGACACGGTCATGCTGGAATAGAAAAGTTGGAAGCATAGTATTGTCCAAAATGATATTGGCATGTCCCCTTCAGCATACCAAGACATTTTCAACAATGCAACACACTGATGCTACACTCCTATATATAGATGCACAAAGGCATAATGCATGTAAATGCATACACACACATTCATAACATTATTGTTAATAATCACATCATACGCATTCATACAGAGATATTTCCTCATACATTGATATACACCTGCATAAACACACTGACTGTCATAAATACAGATCCAAGCTTCTTTTTATTATTATTTTTTTAAAAAAAATTTTAAATTATTATTTTTATTCTTTTTGTATTAAGTGAACATATTTCACAGCACTGTACAGTTTAAGGGTGGAGTGATTAACAAATATAAAGAGTGATTAACTTTCTTATGGCACTTTTCCAGTGGAATCCTGATACTGTAACTCTGAACCTTGCCTAGTGCATTATTAAACAGCACCCATTTTTAAAGCCTTGCATTACTACACTATGTACTTTTCTTTTTCATATTTATTCAAACTTTTGAAGCTTGACTGTATCATTTATCAATATGTAAGATTTTCTACATTTTAATTTTTGTTGGGGGAAAGCGCACAAATCACCAATTTGTTGTTGTTTTTACTAGAATTATTACAATTGGATAATTTATGTTCAGTTTTATGGGGTCCCTACAGTCCCTTTTAAAATGTTAATGCTATATAGCTTTTTCATTTTCTTTTAAAGAAAAGCAAAGCAATTGCTAATACTCGTCTGCATGAGCAATGCTATGTAGCCCTCTAGTGGCAACCATTCTTGTCTCATCAAACATTCTCCACTTCTAAGTAATATGGGACATTGTTATTTCCCATTGTCCTCTTTGGTATCAACAGCTGACTATGTCAGTGACAGCTGATGACAGTGTCCCAAAGGCCTAGTCGTTCCCAAAAATAACCATTCCAGGCATCACATGAAGGTTTACACCATTCTGCCTGGAAGACATGAGCAGGAAGCATGGGCACAGTGGCTTTGCTGGTCTCTCTATGCTTCACAGGTAAGTAAACTTAACTGACATCTGGCTAGTATTTAAATATCTTGAGGAACGGATAAATTGTAAGGGGAATTAAGATTGGTGATTTTTCAATCTTCATTTTTGCTTTGGATAGTGAGAGATGATGGGTAAGGGTGGCTTTCCGTTTATCTGGTTTTGTATATTAAATACAATGCAAAGAATAACAAACAGCTACTACATCAATAAAATTGGAGCCAGGTAAGATAGCCGAACAAGTCATTACTGTTAATGTTCCTAACAGCTGTACATTTGGGTTATTAATAAATAAATACAGACATAAAAAGGTGTTTTATGGAAATGGCATCAAGCTATGTTTAATTAATTGGGGCAAGATTTAAATAAACGCATGAGGTAATTATTGTTAACGCAAAGGTTAGACAATTACCGGTAGTTGGTGTTTGGACGATCCTTATACCATGTGTGTGGTAACTGTTGTATGCAGCTCAAAAGTGTTGAATTCCACAATATTTCTCAGTTGATAGACACATTATGTGTTTAGTAGTTAACTATATTTTGAACTTCCATGAAATGTATCCCAGCATGCTAATTGCACATTGAATTAATGTTATAGCTGTATCAAAAGACTTCTTAATAAAGAATCCTGTTGTTTGTTGCCATCCTTCTACACCTGATACATCTAGTTGTAAGAGCGCCAAAGAGTATGCTCACCAAGGGTGCAATTAAGCCTAGGTTTGGCTCTGTTTAAATATACAGGACATTGGCATGTTAGGTGTCTGCTGCTAATGCTTATGGTGTAATTACAAGAGTGCTAAGCTCAGCAAGGGTTCCACTGCAAGTTATTGGCAATGCAATATTAAAATATTGCCTCAGTTGCAGATAAGATGTTTATTCAATAAGCCAGTCCTGTTGCCTTTTAAAACAGTCCAAGATTGTCCCTTCCTTTCCCCTATGCTTACCTAGCATACCTAGAAAGGTGTTCCTGAATGAGTAGAGTAAACGGTTTAGTACAAATCTGTGCTCCTCCGATCCCTATGCCGCTGCGCAGTGGTGGGATGCTACATTGCATTCTGCACCATTCTGAGCACACCATAGAGTTGTGTGCTGGAGGAGCATAGATTCTTCATAAGAAGACATGTGCCACGAAAAGTCCTCCATGATATAAATGGAGTTGTTGGCTAGACATTGTAACTTGATCAGCGGTGCAATGGCAAAACCTATGAGACAGAATTGTTCTTCATTAAGAAGTTATTTCTAAGATGTCCTATACATTCATCAGAATTGAGCATGATGTGTCTAATGCTGCATTTAGTCACAAGTGTTACATTGAGAAGAGTAGGTAGAACCAGACCTTTATAACCCAGATATGTTTCCCTACGGAGTACAGGGCAAGTAGACCTTGATTGGTGTGCTAAGGTGCATCTTGCTTGCCAATTCATCTTTATTCTAATTCTCCTTTCAGCCGTTTTGTGTCATAATGAGGAAGAAAGGCTGTTAAATGATTTGATGAAGACTTATAATAAGAACCTGCGTCCAGCAGAACAAGATGGCGACATTATAAATGTCAGCTTGAAACTGACACTCACTAACCTCATCTCCTTGGTATGCAGTTGTCTATGTTGTAAGAACTTTTAGTAATTCTTCCTAGACTATAAAAGTTTAGACAATTAAATGACAATTAACCTTCTTAGACTAGCTGGTAAGCCATGGTTTTGGCTTGAGTTCTGAACTTAAATTGACTTTGAACTCAATAGTTCACAAATGTTTGCAACTACACGCAGCAGCTCACAATAGCCACTGCAGTATCAGGTACTAAAGAATCACACTGACTCCCACTGATTTCCTTAGGTTCCCATTATTAAAAATACAGTATGAAGATAATTACAATATTGGAAAGCTCATGGAAGCTACACGTAACACCGAAACATAGAATTTAACGGCAGATAAAAACATTCTGGCCATTTTTCCTGTTGTAAAGACACAGACCTAAATTAGTCCATGGCATTGTCTTAGATTCCGTATAGCTTTATACCTATCTCATGATGTTTAAATTTCCCACCACTTCTGATAACAGCCTGTAAATAAAGTGGATCTTATTTACATTACATACAAGGCTCTGACCCTCTAGCTTTAGACCTATAGTTCCTCCTCCTTTGAAATACACTTGCATCCTGTACTTTGTTAAATCCATCCATTTACGTGTTTACATGCTTTTTTTTTTAAGGATAACTCAAGGCAATGTCATCTTCGCCTTACATTTAACTCAGGCCCTTGGCTCACATACCCAGTGTGGCGTAAACTGTTTTTGTCTCTTGCAGAATGAGAAAGAAGAAGCCCTGACCACTAATGTCTGGGTTGAAATGGTATGTATGTATTTGAAAATACAGATGAACAGGTAGCAAGCAGTAATTTTCCAAATTATGCCAGATTATGGCTTTGTAATCAGTCAGTTTAAACAACAATTTTGTTCAACTGAAACTGTGTTTTCGTGACTAGATTTTGGAGTTTTGTATTCACAGTCATTTAACAGCTTAGTCGATACCCCCAAATAAAACTACATTGCTGGCTAAGGGGGTTTGCCAGATGTTAGTAAACTGCTTCAAGGTTAGCAAAAAATATAACTAAACTACCATTCTATGTTCGCTCAGTATCACCCATACAAGCATATCATTAGCTTTGTTTATCATAATATCTTACTGAGATGCTGATAATAGGGAATATGAAAAATAGGAATTGTGAAATGAGTATGGGTTTTGAGCTTATTTTGAATTGAGGAGGGATTCCCAGACACAAGGACTAAAGCTTGCCTAAAGCTTTCTGTGTTTTTCCATCCTCATACTTATTGTCTCAGCTTGCATTATTTAGAATGGACCAGTAAATGACTCTGTATCTTAAGGGGAAGTTGCTAGAAATGCAAAATGCCATATTCATCACTAACAGTGGTACTGAAGGTACATTAATAAAGTTCTCAGAGGATCCAAACCTAACCAAAAGGCCCAGCAATGCAGCTGGCCAAAAACTGACTTTCCTCGCCAGTTGTGTGCAAAAGCATTTTTAATGCAAGTTCCAGTCTCGTATATCCCTGAACAAGCCTCAGGGCTACAAAAATATTTTGGCAATAAAAGGTTATGTCAGCTCACACAGTTTTTACAACCGGATCACTTATGCAGGAGTAGACTCCATCACTGATCAGAAGGGTCTGTAAGGTGGCATAAACACTCAGGCACTCAGATACAAATAGCAGCTTCTAAACTACTCAATGGACAATCCATGTTATTGAGTTTGATGAACATGGGGCCTATCTCTTTACCCTTCTTTTGTTAGTTGTTTTAGCTTATAAATGAAATTGCAGTGAAAATTTATATTATAGTATTGGGGATTATATTGGGAAATGTCCTGACATGTTTGCATTTCTTTATTAGCAATGGAGAGATTATCGTCTTAGTTGGAATCCAGCAGACTATCACGGTATTGACATGATGCGTATCCCATCAACCATGGTGTGGCTTCCAGATGTTGGCTTGGAAAATAAGTGAGTTGTGTTTTTATCATACAAGCATATTCTTTTCAGAAGTAGTTGCGCACTAAGCATGTGTCTCCTTTTTGTAGTGTGGACGGCACCTTCGACATTGCACTATACGCAAATACCCTGGTATCTCCTGATGGCTCCATGTATTGGCTACCTCCAGCTATCTACAGAAGCTATTGTCCGATTGTGGTCACCTATTTCCCATTTGACTGGCAGAACTGTTCCATGGTCTTTCAGTGAGTTATTTTGCCCACACAGCACTACAGAAAAATGTTTAGAACCAGGCTTAGCCATATCATATATATATATACAAAACAGGCCTTGGCACCACCATGGCTTTCTTAATACGGTGCCAACAGCACACAGAGGATGGCACAGAAGACATCGTTTTCCTAGAGAGCTAAAATGCAATAATACTGGCAACATTGTTAAATTACAGCTTTTATTACTGTTATCCTACAGATGGTAGGGTTGAGAAGGAGAGTTACAGGATACCCTACTCTAGTCTTGAATGTAATACCCTTTTAAACGCATTAGATTTAATGTTAAACCGATAGGACTTTTTTAATACATGTCTTGAAACTTTCCTGTTGTTAAATAAATAAACATTCTTAATACTTATTGTTATGTTGCCGATACCTGGAACTGGCATGCAACATTCCACTGACCTGCAGATGTGATGTTAGGTATCATCATTATTATTATTTATTGCTTTATATAGCTCCATCAAATTCCATAGCACTGTACAATGGGTGGACAGGACACAACAAGTAATATGTAACATACATTGAGGGCCCTGCCTAAATGAGTTTACAATGTAGAGGGATTTAGAGTGTATTACACAATAGGTAAAAGTGCCGTTGTTAGGGAAAGACTAGCCACACTAGTAAAAGTATTGCAGGAGAGGGACTAGGAAAGGTGAGCTAAAGGAATATGGGAGTATGGGAGGGCGTTAGTGTGCAATGTTGTAAGCATCCTTAAAGAAGTGGGTCTTGAGGGATTTTTTGAAGGAATAAAGGCACAGAGAAAGGCGGATAGGCCAGGGGAGAGCATTCCAGAGGACAGGGGCAGATACATTGGCATTTATTTACCAAAAAAGTACATTACAGGAGAGTTTCAAGGAGGCCAACATTGGTAAGTTTCTCCTACGTAAATGGGCCTGCTGATTTTACTATTCATTATTCATTCCTGCAACACAAGCTCACCGGGATTAGACATTTAAAATGTCTTCTTTATAGACCAACAGGAAGCAATATAAGATTGCAAATAAGTGTTAGAAATGCAACTGGTTCTCAAATAATTCTTCTTAAGAATTAAGCTCTTCTTAAAATTGTTATAATTTCATAAGCCTTTTCATTTCATAGACACAACATTTATTAAAAAGGCATACCAGAAACAATCTCAATATGCATAGCTTGGAGGATAGAAGAGAGGCTAGATGTGATAAAAATATTTGAATAGGAGCAAAGTTTATCTCTAAAGATGCAAAATTTTAGAATAAGAGGTCATAGTCTAAAACGAGAGGGTCAGAGAGCTTTACTTTACCCAGAGGATGGTAGGTAAATGGAAAAACCTCCTATGGGAAGTGATCGAGGCTAATACAGTGAGGGAATGTAAACATTCAAGGGACAGGCTTTGAACTATCCTGAATCTAAGACCATCATCTGATTGTGTCGAGAAAAATGGACAGACTAGATGGAAATAAAGCTTCTTATTTGCCATCAAAATCTATGTTTCTATTTATGTAGGTTAAAAAAAGGTATAAAGAGTATGGGGACGCAGTGCTTGGAACTGGTGACCAATTTCCCTTTTGGTTAATCCATTTAGAAGCCATTTGGCTCATTGTTAGGGAAAAATGTTCTACACTACACTAAGTATGCCACTAAAGAAACACCTACACCGTTAAAAATGCCAAGAAACATTAAGATAATAAAAATAACAATTAAATAATAATTTACTAATAGTTAAACTTTAGTGTCAGAGTTTACTGTTGTCTGTCAAAACATGCCCTATGCGATGGTACCCTATACACAAAACCATAATGAACAAAAAAAAGAACAAATTAAAAACTGTTTTTCCAAAATCAGACTTCCTGCTCTTAGACTAGTCTAGTGAGTGTGTTTCCTTCATGAAGTTGTGTTTTGTGTTGTTAATAGTCTGGCAAAAATAAAGAGTCCTGATTAATATATCCTATACAGGTTTTATCCCTGCAGAACACCTTATGAGATTCCTTCAGTACTTTTGACTGATTATTTATTGACATATTTTACCAGGTCACAGACCTATAACGCCAATGAGATTGAACTTCTTCTAACAGAGCAGGATGGCGAAACGGTGGAGTGGATTGTCATTGACCCTGAAGCTTTCACAGGTAAGGATGTGAGGTTTGGAATATTATAGACCTACAGTATATAAATTCACAAATATTAATAATAAAAAATATTATCAGACACCTTTCCGTGGATCCAATATTTTTGATGGCACTTTGAAATAAATGAAATGGTTTTGTTGATTTATAGAACATAATTACACAAAAATAGCCATCTGTGCTATGTGTATCATATATGCATACATATGTACATCTACAGTTTCTAGTTTTTCATATAATAATAGTTTTACAGTGTTTCAGTAGAGTAGTAGCTTAGTATAAAGGTTGACATGTCACATCAATTAGAAAGTCCCTGAGACAAGCAGAGCTAGGAGTAGAAACACTGAGAGACCTGAACAAACTAAGGGACAGCCTGATACATTAGACAAAGAAGGCCCTGCTCACAAGCTTACACTTTGTGTTTATAGGAATTAGATATATAATGTCTGCAGGCATAATGTTTACGGGGTGTATTACAGTGTGGGATTATAAAGCGTTTGAAGCTTGCTATAGGAGAAGCCAAGTATTTTGTAGGAACCTTTCAGAGCTTGATATTGGTGGTGTTGCTACTGGTTTTCCATGCTGAGTAAACTCAGGAGTATTGCTCTGTCAGCTTACTTTAAAAATATTGTATTACATATTTGTCTTTGCTGTACGTAGTTTCAAACTGAAATTGAAATTAAAAGCTATAATACATATTATACATTTTGAGAAAAACATACTGACGTTCTACTGTGAAGTTCTGCTATTTCCCTCTAATTTTAGGATCTATTTTCAGGTGCCCACCTTAGGGTATACATTACAATTAACATTACAGTACAGTTTACACATCAGATTATAACATCATGTTCTGGGTATATTTCATATGGTGTTTTTCCTGAATTTACAAGTCTGTACTTTCACAGAAAATGGAGAATGGGCAATAAAGCACATCCCAGCCAAGAAAGTCATAAACCATCACCTCACTCCAGATGATGCAAGTTATCAGGAAATTGTCTTCTTCCTGATCATTCAAAGAAAGCCTCTCTTCTATGTAATCAACATAATCGTTCCTTGTGTGCTCATCTCATTTGTCAGTGTCCTGGTTTACTTCTTACCAGCCAAAGGTACAATCTCCATACCGGCATGATTTTCCATGTTATAGGCATATGCGTTGCATGTAATAGGAAAAGGTGCATTTTTGCATTTTGGGTGTCAGTAGTCTTAATGTTAGGTTGATGATAAATGCTGCTAGCATTTTAAGCAAATTCAATTTTCTGTGTTCACAGTATTATCTTTTTGTAATGAATATATTTTACAGCAGATGTTGGGTAGACACGCTGAGAAAGGGCCTTTTGCTCTGAAATGTTTGTGCCATGTGTATTATGTAAAATAAAAATCTTGGTGACATGAATGCACCATGTGATAACGAGATTGCATGACATATTTACTGCTGCATCACTGGACTCAAATTGCATTGACTGAGAAGCAGTGCTTGCTATGCATGCAGCACCCCAAGAAAGCATATTAACTGTGTATAATACTGCATTCATTTGTATACGAATTACAAGAGCTGAAGTACAAGAAGAGTTGTTGTTTGGTCAAACCTCAGCATTATTGGACTCATCAAAGTATGGGTAGTAACACCTTTATGCAGTGCTTGGTTTCAATCTCAGAACTTGGCTTTATTCCATTTGCCTTTTTTCAGCTGGAGGACAGAAATGTACAGTATCCATTAACATCCTTCTGGCCCAAACTGTCTTTCTCTTTCTGATCGCCCAGAAGATTCCAGAGACCTCCACTTCAGTGCCTCTTATTATAAAGTGAGTTTCAGGATACTAGGTTAATTGTAATATTCATAATTTTAGTACTGAATTTTAGTTCGGAATGTTGTTCTTCAATCCACACCAAAAGATGTGCCATAGCAATGGTGTTACCAAAATCTTTTCCTATAATACCTAATAGAAACTCCATTGACCAGGAAACCAAACAAGTAGATAGTTTTACCACTATACCAATACTACAAATAATAGTTTTCATTGTACCAAGCAGAATGACCATACATCTTGTTGTGGCACAGTTTCATCAGGGATCATGATGATATTATAACAAGACTTATTGTTTTGGTCAAACTGTATGTACATTTGTGAAATTACTCTCTAATTTTGAGTGTTTTTTTCAGGTATCTGACATTTTTGATGGTGGTGACTATAGCTATTGTGGTTAATGCAGTTATTGTTTTAAATATTTCTCTTCGGACTCCAAACACTCACAGTATGTCAAGCACAGTCCGAGAGGTAAGAAAGCTCTGGGTGTCGGTGGGTGGTGGTAACATTTGTTATTTGTCTGTGCTTGGGCTATAAAGCGGCTATTTTGATGCAGCACATTATACATACATCCAGCAACTAAAACCAGCCACAGAATATGGCATCCACCTAGGCAGGGTACCATGCAGCCGGTGGCCAAACATTTATCATAGAACATAGAATCTTAACAAAGAGGTGGGAAGAACCAATATCATGAATCTAATAGATGATTACATGAACAAATATGTTTTTATTTTAATTGAATATGATTTTGTACCCATTTATATTTCTGAAACATTTCTGCTTTTGTAGCTTTGCTTGAAAAAGGTACCACGCCTTCTGAGAATGCACCTCCGAGCAAGTGATGACGTCCCACCTTTGGCCCCACTTACACGACGCAGCAGCTCTATAGGGCTCATATTGAAGGCCGATGAATATATGATGAGGAAGCCACGTACTGAACTAATGTTCGAAAAACAAAAAGAACGAGATGGTCTCATGAAAGTTGTGCTAGAAAAAATAGGTATACATACGGTATATATGCTAGATTAAGATCCTGGGGGGGGGGGGGATGCTATGAACATGAATGAATGGTGCGCAGGCAGTGGTAGAGAGCCTTAACATTTCTTCTTAACTGGTAGTATTACCGTTTAGAACTTAGCACATCAAACCATACAAACTATCCCAAAAGAGTTTCCTTTATTGGTGGTATTTATTAGTGGTACAATATCTCCCAACATTTGTCACAGTGGTCTATGAAACATAACCCAGGATATAACAATTTTGAAGAGGGATAATTTGATCATACAGAACACCATATTCACTTATCTAGTTCCCTATACATTCTAAAATAGTTTGTTTCTATTAAGGCAGAGGGATGGAAAATGGCACAGTGAATGACCTCGTTCATAACCTAAGACATGCTGCTCCAGAGATTCAAGCCACTGTGGAGGCTTGCAACCATATTGCAAGGAATATGAAGGACAAAAATACATTTAAGAGTGTAAGTGTATTAATAGTTTTGCTTTAAACTCCTTATATCAGTAATGTTACCATGTCAGTTAAGTATTCATGAATGGAAAAATCCTACCCTTTCTCTTTGTAACAAACAGAACCTGGCCTCATACTAAATGAAAATACATCTCAAATTGTTATTTATTTTTGCAAAATTCTCTGAAAGCTACTGAGGAGAAGCTAATTTACACTTGTTGGCAGCTCTAAATTATTAGTCGGCAAAGTTGTTTATGGTGGTAGAGCAGGCCTCAACCTCCTAGGGATGCTGTCTATTTTACACATGAAGATACAAACCGTTTCTCCTTATCCATGATGTGTCATGTGGTGTAACCACAAAAATAATATATTGCCTTTTTATGAGACAGGGTTTTCTTTTCCAGTTGACATAAATACCAATGCTGAAAAACACAAGAATTTGAAAAACTACATGATTAATGCTTACTGAATAATCAGAAAGGCTGATAATATATGTTTCTATCTTTAAGGAAAATGAAGAGTGGATACTAGTAGGTCGAGTCATTGACCGTGTCTGCTTCTTGATAATGTTCTTCCTGTTCATCTTGGTATCTGTTGGAACTTTTCTGGCTGGTCATTTTAACCAAGCTCCTGCACATCCTTTTCCTGGAGACCCAAAATTGTACCTGCCACAGACACCAGAATCTACTTGATATGCATGACACATGCTGTTGGGCCGCTGGACATGCATAATGAGAATATTTCTACCTCTACTTATGGTTAACTGGCAGTTGCTCAAGATTTTAAGTCCTTCGGGCTGGTTCCCATAAATTCTACAGTTCAGCAAGCTGTATGGAGTCCAAAATAAATGTACCAATGAGCTTGTTAGAGAAGATGTGAGCTTCATGTATATTGATGATGATTGAGATTATGACCGGTAATCCATCTTGTACTTACAACTGATTAGTCAACACTGGAGTAACACTATAGTGTGTGTGACACTATTCATGGCTCTGTGGTTGACAGAAGAAATGTAGAGAGACTTGGATATATTTGGTTCTCTGTACTCTGAAGCGGTAATTGTATAATAAACACAGATACATAAGTATTCATATGCACTAAAATGCCTCATTTTGTTAAATACATTTTGTATCTAATTTACATTGGCCCCACCAAGTATACTCTGAAACATATTTATGAAGACTTGAAACTCACTGTATGCTTTTACTGTATAGTACGTTGTCTCAATGGAAAATGGAAAAAACAAACACCACACTCTCATGTGCATTTTTCAAGGTGGTTTTACCTAGACTCCACCACACACACACCTCAGACCTTACCTCCAGTGTCACTATACTGTCTACTAACTAAACTGTTCAACTGTATCGAATAAAAACAAAGTTTCTTCTTTGAGAGCCACAGTGATCCAGCCAATTATTGATTTATTAAAAGGGGTACATTAATTGGAACAGGTCTATTTGAAACTTGGTTAAAGATGCAGCAAACCTTGCCTAAAATCCCTTCCAGTTTACCGCTGCGATGCTGTACAGTCCTAGGGGGGTGTTTTGCTTTTATGCACAGATCATGTTCAAATTATATGTATTGGTCCCTGGAGTGGAGCATCTGGGGAGCAGGGTGGGCCCATGCTCCAATTCCAGTATTGTAGCAGACTAGATGCCCAAGCTGGGTTTGTAGGATCTAGTCCAGAACTTTGATGAACCCTGCATCAGACATTGACAGGTACTGACAATCAGAGAACTTTTGTGTGAAGAGCAAGTTCCCACGTGCTCTCATGTTAAGGAGAGGCCGTGAAGAAGATCCCTGAGCCAAGTGTGGCAAACCTGCCTGGATCTGAGTGTACTGTCTGGGGTGGGGGGTGTTCCATAGTCTGGCATAGCCAGGTCTGGCAGGGAAGTGAAGTCAGTAGTTAGGCTGCTCAGTCTGGGCCAGCAAAGTATAGCCAGAGAGGGCTTCAATTAGGAGCGAGGATTTTATTTTATCATTTGGTTTTTATCATTTGCATACTTACAAATAAAGAACACTGTTTGCTGCAAATTGGCGTTCCTGAATATTGCTTAGGAGCTGCGCCCTCAGCTAAAAGGGTTTGTTACATATATGAGACACAAAATATATGACATATAAATAACTGTGTTTTTGGTGAATAATCCCCTAAATGTTGCTTCAGTGCTCATGTTATATGCATAGCAGCATCTAACTAGGATTTATATATCAGGATAAAAAAGAGGTATAACATTTACTTTATTATTCCCACAGCGAAAACCACTTCAGAATTACCATACAACTGGATTAAACCCATATAATAATCTGGTAATTAAATTATATATACATATGGGCAGAGGCTAATTATGCTGCAATTGCATTACTGTTGTCATAGTGACACTTTTTTACATCACACACAAACAAACTACAAGAAGTTGTATTCTTCCCCATTTCCAGTAAGACACTGATCCTTGAGTAAACTTTTCAACCTGTCATGTTGTCATCTGGTAAACACAGCCTTGCTCTGTCCCGTGTCTTAGTCAAAGTAAATACTGCATTGGGCTCCTTTTTATTTTATGCTATTGGAGTTCAGAGTAGACATTGTGGCATCAAATAAACAGCCCATTTCCCAGAAATGCTTCTGACATGAACTCAATAAGGCCATTGTCCTTGGTTTCAGAGGATAGCATCAGATGAAATGAGCTGACTGATATAATTTGGTTCAATTCATCACCGTGTCAACCACAACCGGCTCTAGTGATCACTTCTACCCACTCTTGCTGTCTTCCTATTTAACACTTAAACATACCATTCCCCTCATCTGAACTGAGGCTACATAGGGACACAGGGTGGTTTTTATAGACCAGAACTGGACACTTAATAATCTGAATTAAAAATACTGGAGAGTGAGGCCCCTGCTTATAAAAACACACACTCTTATGTATAATCGGGCCATACTAACACAATAAAATTGACTGCATTGTGTCGTGGAATAATCTGCTGTTGAGATGTGTGTCTGGCAGATAGTTGCTGTGAGTTAAGAATGTCCATAGCCTTCCCATTTTATTTCCTGTAATCCCTCCAAGAATTTTGTTGTCTCTACTTTCATGTTGACTTCATCTCTTGTCATGATAGGGCAAAATTGTCCCTGCAGAGATGCATTATAAAGAGTATCCGGTTGGTTGAGATGGCAACAGCAGCAGGTGGGGTAGACAAGAAGAAGACGAGAAGCGAGGAAGGCAAGCACTTTAGCATTAGACCAGAGTGTAGTAACTTTTTACTGCTGGTATATTTAGATTGTTCTTAAAAACATTACTTTAAGCCATTTAACTTTTAAGATGTCAGTGACTAGTTCACAACCATCTCCTTTCGGATACCTTAGGAGAGAGAAGCATATTGAAAGTCTCTCTAGAGTTCCTACAGAAAAGAAGACGGTCTGCAGGTGTCTGGAAGTTCTGCCTGTAGAAATATCTCAAGAAGACAACAATTATTTTATTCAACAAAATACAGAAGAAACAAATGAAAACCCCAAGGATCAAACACCCAGTAACACAACAAGTAATGTGAGAAAAGTATGTGATCATGTAACGGTTGCAACCTCCTCCTCTGGGAAAGGTTTTCATGGAAGACTTAATGAGCCTGAATTTAAGTTATCTAGAATGTTACCAGCCGTTGAGGAGTTAGATGAACCAATCTTTTCCAGTTTACAGATCTTGGATGGTGCTCAGCAGTTCTGCATAACCTCCAAAGCCAATCCACAAGGTAAGACACTTTGTATAACAGTTGGGGGTTGTGTATAAGAAGTGATTCTGGTGCAAAGTGGCCTTAACATTGGGATTGCTAATTGGTAAAGACTAAATCTAAAACGTGGATGCATATGATTACCTAAGAATAAAAAGTCTTTTTTAGTCAGTCAACTCATTTGTCCAAGCCTCTTCAAACAAAAACATTGATCTTGTCAGGTGGCTTTTAAAACAAGGGGACACACTTTCTAAATGAGTCTATAACTAGTGCAGAATGTCATATAGAGAAATTGGAATGTAAAAATAGAAAAAATACGGATTTTGTTCTTGCATTTTATCATCATGATATAATGGGATGTGGCTTGAAAGGACACTCCACTGTCCCAGACAAGATCTTCAAACAATGTATATTAGGATATACATTATGCATTCTTTCTCCTGAAAAAAGTCAGTCAGTGACAGGTAAGGACTCTTCTTAAAATCAGTTGGGAACACTTCTTTTTTCAGCATGCACATATACTTCCCTGTTTTTGCGGGACAGTTTCGGATTTTGGGGCGCTGACCCACTTTTGAGTGTGCATCCTCTCACTTGTCCCTGTGTAAGCAAAGCCCTCTCCTGGATTTATCCAGGTCAATGTTATGTCCAAGAATAAAAAGTGTTCACGATGCAGTAAGTGTTCTGAATAGTGCATGAGAGTTAAGCTGGTAGCAGTGAGCACTTTGTGAAATGTGTGGACTGGTAAGTAGTATTTACTGAGTATATTAGGTCAGTCACACACTGATCACCACACTACTAATTTTTCCATGGATAAAATGTGTGAGGGTGAATGTGAGCGGGCTTGCTTTTATAATGTGTGTAGACGTGTGAGGGAGGTTATGTATATCTGTGTTTAAATTGTGTGAGTTAAAAGGTTTGCAGTTTATAAGGCTTGGATAAATTACATCATAGTCAAGCAGGTCTCTTTGTCATTTGGTTTCAGAATTATTATTATTTATCGTTTTACATAGCGCCATCAAATTCAACAGCACTGTACACTGGGTAAAAAGGACATAACCATTCCTGGGAATTCTCCAGATTTTGCCCGGAGACTCAGACATGACCCACACGGCGTGTCCCGTGACATCAGCGGAAACACCCAATGATATCAGCAGCAACGTCAGTGGGACTTCCTGCACGCAGCCTGCAAGGGGGGGGGGTGTCGCCGGAGCCATAAAGTTCCCAGTTAAGAGCATAACAAGATGTAAATAACTATTTCGACTTACTGAAACAAGTACTACTCATTACTACTTACATTGTTATGTTCCTTGGATTTGATTCCATGTAGTAATCATGCTGAGCAGGATAAATTACACAGCCATTTGTGTGCACCGAAAAGTATTATGGGGAATTATGAAAATCAACGTCATGTAACTTATGCATGTCTTTCCAGGCCAGTAATTCATGTGTGAATACTAGATCAATTTACTGGGTTGTAAAATCAGGGCCCAAGGTGCATACAATGAAACCAAGAACATTGTCATAATTTCAACAATACATACATAAGAGAACAGCTCCTACCAAAGATATGTGGCTCGTGACTGCACTCTAGTGGTCAAATATTGCAATTCTTTGACCACATATTAAATATTTCTGTGGGAGTAGTACTGTCACCATCCCTTAATTCTACATTTTACAGTTATATACACACTATAAGGCCATGTAACTATACTTACAGATTAAAATAATTAATAGATGTAATATATGTGTAAAAAAACACATTATATGTATTCCAGTGGGGAAAGATATTTTAACTCCCCATTTGTAATATATTTAGTTGCTGATTGCCTAGCCTTCCTAGGAGTGGGTAAGAAAAGAACCTTAGTACAGGCAATTGGTTAAATAATACTGGTCATGCCACAATGAGAAACTCGCGATCCATGAGGGAGTATGGTTCTTTGCCTTTTAACTAAATGTCCAAAACAAAATATACATGAAAGCGATTAATTAGAATATATTTAGTTATTTAGAGGCTATAACTAAGTGATGAGTGTGTTTTGATCTACTGTATTGTAATTCTTTGTAGAGTATTATTAGCTCAATAGCACTTTGTGGTTAGTGCAGAATTAATATGCACCTTGTAAGTACTTTAATATGTATTCTTTAAGCCTACAAAAAATCCCTTGCTTTCATGAAAAACTGCAGCTTCAGCGCTGCAGTTGAACAGGTGCTCTGTAGTCCAAGTTTTTTCACTCTTTAGGCCCTCTCAAAATACTCGCTGAGTCACTGGTGCGGACTTGCATTAAATATGTTAAATGGCAAGAACAGCAGTTAACTTGATGTGGTAAATGTTCGAATATATACAATATATTATGGAGAACCCCTTCATGCTTTTGCAAGTGGGCCACCATAAAAAATTAAAGGGATTAGTTGTCATATGATGTCACTGATCGGTGGCAACCCTACCATTGAGTTAATCCTCTGTTTCAGTGAAAATGATGAATTCACAATGGCCCCCCAACAACAGCCTCAATATAATCCTCTAATTTATGCTTCTTATTTATTAAATGTTTTCTTGCGTATTTCCCTCTTACCAATTTACCACCTTTTTTTCCAGAATTGTGTTTATTGCTTTGATAAAATGGTAAATCTATGTTAATGTTACTCATTCTGGTATGTGACATTATCTTTATTGAAAAACTCACTTGGTTCTCAGTTGAAACTTGCCTTCAAAATCAAATACTCAATATAAACGCGATGGTAACTCATACTAGGCACTGATGAACACGATGAACAGATCTGGCTTACTTTAAGCAAAACCCGCTTGCCTACTATGGTAACTTTCAAAATATATTTGTAAAACTCACTAGGGCTACATAGTATTTTTTATTGTTAATCCAGCCTTCAGCAAAATCCACAAACCCAATTATCCTTCAAAAATTCATCAACAATTAAACTAAATGAAAATAATTGCATCCCTGCAGAGGTTACGGGGGACTCGATAGAATGGTTCTGTATTAACAGTAAACAAGGCTGTTGGGACGGAAGAATCAGGATTCTGACTTTAGCCGTCAGTTTATATCTTGTTTCATTCTACAGTCTTGAAATATACATATCCAAATTACAAATGTATTTGATGTATATTCTCCATATAGAAATTAGTGTTATATATGTCTTAATTTCTGAGTGAGTTGGAATCAACTAACATCTTCTGAGTCTACGAGGAATCTGTTTTTATTTTAGGTCTGAGCTGCCACCCAGAGAGATTCTACATCATATCCACTCATGCAGCCAAGCAACTACTTGTGGCTACCGAAGGTAAATGAGCCTTTATCTGTAGTTAAATTATTAAATCTTGGGCCTTTTGTAATGTGAAAAGGCCATTCTGTAAAGCAATTTAATTAAATGTGAAAAGCAAATGTACCTCTGTTTAGACTTCTTCATCTCTCCCCTGACGTTTATATTATATAACCATTTTCTTTGTAAGTACTTTTCACCAGTTTGTGTGCATTGTACACACAAAAGCACTCATTCCTCACCCATATAAAAGCAGATAACTATTGGCCTTGATTCTTTAATGTGATAAAATGCATCACTTTTATTATCCCTATTTATATTTATTTATTTACAATAGCTTTCTTTCTGGCTATTTAATACAGTCTATTTCATGACATGCCATTGTATGTCGATGGATATCGACTGGGTCAGTTTTTGATGGCCGGTATTCCCCCTCTTTAAATTAGATACCAGCTGTTTGTGCCTTCACCTGTGTGGACCAGCTCGCTCCTGCTGTCTCCACCTATGTGACCAGAGCAGAGCGGAGGTACTGAGGTTTTGCAGGCCATATAGAATGGATGTGTGCTGCATGGGTTGTTGCCTAATGGCCATCAAAGTCTTCTCCCGTCGCAACAGTCTCATTGGTTCAGTGCAACAGAGGTAATAACAAGTCACTGTGTAATGCTAGTTAACAGACACAACACATAGAGGATTTGTATAAAAAGTGATTGTGCTGCAAAATGGTCTTATTACCATAACAACCATTGGAATCGTTCAATGAGAAGAAACATTTCATTGGTTGCTATGGTGTTAAGATTACAGCCATTGCCCAAATTTAGGTCTATATATATGATCCATAATCACTTATGTTAAATAGGATGAAGATACATCATCCTATACCAGTGCCTATGTACTTATTGTAACACCGTGGATTACGTTATATTTTACTTCATTATGAACAGTGCATTTAAGAGAAAAATAACATGTATTATGCTGTTAAAAAAAAGTTTGTTGCATGTTTTAAGCATGTGGGGTTATGGCATTTGATATTGTGATCTCTCTTTCTCCATCCTGCTTCTCCAGGTGGAGCTTGTTTAGTCCGTATCTTACAGTGCACAGCTCAGAAGGAAGAAGGTTGATGAAGATACAAGGGTCATGGAGTGCAACTCGCTGTCACTCTGATCAAGAGTTCCAGGTAGTAGCTAAGAAACAGGTCGTGAGTGCCAACAGAAATGCATGTTGCACTTATAGAAGGGGCCGGTTTTCATAAATCGTAACATATCATGCAGAACATAAAAACGAAATAATCTTGGCATATTTAACGGGTCTCCATACTAAGGATTCAGATAACAGTTTTAAGAAATCGCTTTTAATTTTCACTTTAGTGGTATGTTGTATGTTCTGTGTTGAATACAGAGAAAAAAAAATGGATTCTTGTACTGACCCAACACGTTGAAGTCACTTTAAATGTCATACAATAGAAGTGTCAATATTTCTTCCCAATTTCATGCATTTTATACAGCACTTTGACTTATATTGCAGGTTTCTCAAATGTCCTAGCTTTTGCAGGTAACATCACTAGATGGACAAAATATTGCAATCATTTGGAAACGTTGGCCAGGGTTTAATGAAGATTATAACATGGACCATGAGTTTTTTGGCCTAGACTGTGAGTTGTTATTCAAGTATTATTTGCTTCACTCTCTCTCAATTTCCCTGGCTTCAATATATGTACATGAAGGTTATATGCAATAACGCAAGTGAAAAGCTTATGTCAAAATTAAGTACATTTAGCCAATGATAAAAAGCAGTAGTCTAAAAACACTTTAGCCTAGTGATGAACCATGGAATAAATGTTTACCAAGAAACTATTTTACTTATTTTCCTCATCTCTGGCACCACCATGTCACATACACTTATATTTTGTGCTTCATATAACATTTACGGTGGTGGATATGGTAGGTACAGGGAAACATGAGTAATGTTTTATATTGAAAACATATTATTAATACATACGTGTAACAAAACTAAATATACATACAAATCTTAATAGTAAAATAATATCTGAAAAGAATATTGGAAATCATTTATTTTGTACAAAAACACAAGTGGAACGCTTACAGTTCTACATTATATTACATTTAGCTACATAGCGCCAGCAGAACAGAAAGACAGATGGAACAGGGTAGGGAAGCGATATAGCATGTGTAAAATTCTGAATAAGAAAGTGGGAAAAGGTGATAATGGGAGAGATACAAGCCATTGGAGGAACGATGAGAGTGTTTGGGAGTTTATTCTCATATGAGAAGAGAGATATAGGGGGTGTAGAGTTATTAAGGGCTGTATAGGCCAGGGTCAGGAGTTTTAAAGTAATTCTGCAATGTACAGGGAGCCAATGGAATGAGACCAGTTAATAGGAGCAATAATCCAGACATCATATCACAAGGGAGGTTTGTGGAAGTTGGTAAGGGGGGGGGGTTAACAAGTTGTGGTCAAACAGCACGAAAGGAGAGTTAAGAGAACTGAGAGATTGTGCAAAGGTACCTGGAAGCACATTAGGCAGGTAAATGAGGAGGTGGGGGATAAATTAGCAGCAGTAGCAGAGAAGGATGGAACAATAGGTACATTGAAGGTACCCAAAATGATCAAGGCATTGGGGTTACAGTAGTCTTGTCTGAAGTCAGAACAATCGCTGTTTGTGTTTGTATGAAAAGTGTGGGGACAGAAACAGGTTGGCATTTAGCTAGGGTTGGATTGTATGCCTGAGCATAATAGGAGGATACTGGCCAATGAAATATGGCATTGCTGTTTGTGTGGATAAGTTCCCTTTACTCTAATCTGGTTACAAGTGGAGAAGGTTTGAAGAAAGTAGAGAAGGGTGTGCGAATTAATAGTAGAAGGGAAGGAGAAATGCAGACTGCGGAGGGACTCCAAGAGGAAAGTGAGATGAAATATATTTAAGGAAGGGAGGATTGACAAAAGTAAAACAAGTAGGAAGTCACAGTATCAGGGTGAGTGGGGTAAAATGATTTAGTAGATTACCTGATAAGAGACAGTGTAGCAGTTCCCTCCATTTTTGCTCCAGGGTAACTCTTATCTGTCCACTTATGATGAGTCCAGTTGGGATGAGGCCACTGAAGCTACATTTCCAACCAAACTTGTTTGCAAGTGAGGCCTGCACACAAGCAGTCAGATAGGATGACTACATAAAGGCACACCTTTACACTACACCTAGTCTTAATGTCATGTTTTTATTGATCAGTGTATTGTTTTTAGTAAATTGGTGATTGGGTCCAATGCACTTAAGGTGAGATAACGTTTTGCAATGGTAACCTTTAGGTTAGTTTTCTTATTGAAGGACACTTTTGAAGAGTCAGATTGCACATATTTTACAACACAGATTAATGAAGTATTTGTTGTTCTTAATTTAACTGCATCCACTTTAATAATTTGCTTCATGACATAACTTCTTGCCTGCCTTATTTGCATTTTTACTATATTTGTGGAAAGAGCACTGGTTTGGTGTGACACATATCCCAAAATAGTCATCTAAAAAGAATTTGTGTTTGGAGGCATCTACAGCTCCACACACATGATCACAGTTAAAATCTAGGATATAAAATAAAGAAATATCTTGAAGGGTGAAACAGGCGGTCTTTTTGTCATAATACTCAGCTGAAATTAGCTGTGTTCTCTTGTTTTCAGTCTTGGTCTCACTCACTCCACCAGAAAAGGCTCTTCTTTTGGCTGCTACATTTTTACTGGTAAGGAACGTATACAAGTAGCCCTTAAATATCAGGGCTTTCAAGCAGTTTTGGTGCTGTTGGCTAATACTGATCTTTTCACTTTATTTGGGCACTATTTTGTGCTTGCTAAACCCCTATGTCTATGTACTAAGGGGCTAAGTTGCAAAGACAATAACCATAATATGATTGTTTCCATATCTGGATACTCAGTGGCAGATCTAAAAGGCTATCTAGGCCCTTCCTCTAGGGAAAGACCACCTGGACCCCGGTCTCCCTCTGACCCAAGAGAGCACAATAATAATGCAATCTCATAGCGACACAGGCATCGTGGGCTTCCCATGTGTTGCACAGAGTTCAGTCTTGTAACAAGAAACATTTGGGGAATTAAACTCCACCCTTCGACCAACATTATTTTGTTTGAGTTAATCCCTAGAGCTATGTTCTGGTAAATTTATGGATTAATAAATACACCTCTTTGACTTTTACCTCACAACCATATTAAATATCTCACAAACATTACACAGCTTGCAAAGATTGCTCTTGCTGATACAGGTTTGTTCCTGTCTGTCAAGCTGAGTTATTAACCGATCTTGAGCCTTTCCCTAAAATAAATCTCTGCTTTAACACCATTAATAACTCCACAGAACTAATTTCAGAAATACCTCGGTATTGTGAGAGATAACAAATACATTTATATGATGTACACAATCTTGTGTTCTATAATAAGAAAACACCAGATCCAAGTCCTATAAATAGAAAAACGTGCTAATCTGCAGGTGGGAACTACAAAGCAGATGGAAAGATTTGCATAAACAAAAATTAACATATTTTTGCATCTTTCCATTACAGAACTACATGTTCTTTGAGATGAGCTGAGAAATATGTGCCTGAGAAGCAAGACTTGTGTTATCTGCTCGCAAAAGAGTTCATATACAGTATTTCCTTATACGATGGAAGTCTCTGACCTTAGTGAGACAACTAAGTGTGACTTTGTACATGTATATAACAAGCCATAAAGTGGTGGTATTTGGACCCCAAAAATAACTGTTTGAGGAGGGGGAAAAAAACCCTACTCTAACTTCTTTAAATATGATTTTCTACAAACACATTACAAGAGATGCTTTGCTGATCTTATTAAGCTAACTAGGACATAAAAATTGTGTATTAACTGGTAATGTTGCTGATAATGATGAAAGCATTCCATTTAACGCTTACTTATATTTCCAAACTAAAATTATATAAGAACCATTTAGTAGTATAACAATGTAGTAGAAGGTGACTTAAAAAAGGACATCATATGGGGAGGTTCTCCTTATAGTGCTATAAACAGTAGTTTACATTGACAAAAACCTGATTTTACAGAAATGTTGTTAATAATAAACCTTCATTTATCTGCACACCTGGCGTGTACCATTGTTGATATGTGACATTTTGGGTGGCTTTTCCTGCTCAGGCACTACGGTGAGCTTATTCTTTATGGCAATGCTAGTCCTCCGTCGACTTTCTTTAGTCAATGTGACTGGCTGGGCAGAATAATAAAGAGGCAGGGTGTTTGGTCTACTAGATAACACAGCCAGAACACATACAAATGGCTAATAAGAATGCGGGCTGAAAACATAATGCAAAAACTAAAATGGTTTTAAAAAATATGTATTCCCTCAAGATTGTAAGCTTGTGAGCAAAGCTCTCTCCACCTAATGTTTCAGTTTTTCTTAGTCTGTCAATTCCCGTCTTGTCATACCCCTTGAATATATGTACTGTAAGAAGCACTGCATAAATTGTTGGCATTATATAAAAGATAATAATAATGATAATGTATTCTTAATCTGATACTACTAACACAAAATTTGTGGGATAACTCCCTCCAGTGTCTCTATAAGGGATGCCAAAATACGACCAATTTCATTTCAGTGTGCTATATAAGGGTGAATATAGTTTGGGTGAAAAAACAAATATATGGGTACATACAATAAATATCCATGATAGATTTTGCGTTTAGTAAATCCGAGTCCAGTTTGTCCTCTTCCTCAGATAAAGATATCACAACAATAAAAAAAGAGAGACCCAATAATTTAATAAAGAAGCTTAGGTAGAAATTGACAGTTCCACGCGTCAGCAGCCACTTTTTTTTTTTTTTTTGCTTTATACATCAACCTTTAGAATAATACTGATATGCCTCAGTAATGGGTCAGGTAACGAGAGTATATTCATTATACACAAAAATCCTTTACGTAAAACATGAAAGGAAACTAACAAAGTGCTGAAGAAAAATGACAAGGCAAGTTTTGGGTGGAAAGGTCAGCTTGTTTGGAAAAATGAGCACTTACCTCCATTAGTGCCGGAGTGGGGGAAAAAAACTAATGCTAATACCTTTCCATCCCTAAAAAAAAATAAAACGCAAATAAAATGGTTTACCAAAAGTAAAGATTTGGTACTTAATTTCATCACCATGGCAGCAGCTTTAGGAGGACAGTTCTTGGAGCAAAGACCGACGTTGCAGAATAAGAAAAATGAATAGATGCCTGTTAACTTAAAGCCTTCACCCCGGATTGCTGGGCCCTCTGACAGGGAAGGGGGTTAGTGGTCTAAATTCAGCACACACAAAACAATGTCTGGTGTAAGAAGGGGCAATGGTATCGGCAACGGCTCCGCGTTTTCACAATGTAATTTTTGTGTTTCGGAAACTTGTTTTGTCCCTGTAAACAAAAGAAAGAATATTGAACAGGTTAAGCCTTTAATATTCTATGTCATGGCCGCAACGATGCATCAAGCAAAGGTTTAAACTGATGGAATCTGTACACCAGGGGAACATACACTAGAGGAAGTGGTCGGAACGGATTGTTTTGCTGACAGAAGGAAAAAAAAAATAAAAAATAGTGTTGCTACTCTACAGATATAGATATAGATAGCAGTACTTTATCTCTGCCATAATAACCAAAAACAACATATTGGTCTATAAGTAAGAATTAAAATAAGGCCCTACCGCTAGGTGCAGGGAGAATTCAATTAGCGGCCGCTGTTGTTCACCAGGCCATGAAATTCTTCCCAGGCCCTGCGCAGCCAAAAAGACAAACAAAAACACAAAAAACCAAACTCATATTATTTGGATTTTGCGATTAAAAAAAGAATGTAAATCTTGGGGTGGATGTCCTGATTAGGTATGTACTAGGAACCGAGCCAGCACAAAAGTAACCTGACCATTCTGTATATGAAATTTCAATGTGGTAGTGTAAACTTAATCACTTCAAAGCGGTGATTGAAAAACCTTTGCTACAGAATTGTGTGTGGATTTAGGATTGATTTAAACGTTTACTGTACTACTTGTCAACAGATACATTCATTCACGTTGTCAAGCCTGTTGCAAGTTGGTAATTAGGTAGCCAAACTTCAGGTTTTACTTTATGATTAGCTCTTGAAACATGCCCTCTGCTGCACTAACTTGTATTCCTCACTTTGTCATGTTAAAGGTTTGCACACTTATCTACCTACGGCAGCATGCATCCTGTCAATGTTACACTCCTTTTAGAACGAAAAGGGGGTTAAACTCTGGGCAACTTTTGAGCCACATGCTGCGTCGGCATGGATTTCAGTGTGTGATTCAGTGGGGAAACCTGAAGAGTTTGTGTGGTTTACCAGATGTGAGCGGAGTGCTGAATAGCTCTGCAACCTTAATGGTCCTTGAAGACCTGCAGATAAAGCAATGGATTTGATAATCTAGTTGTTTGTAAACCTGTCCAAATGAGAAGGTCGTCTCAAAAGACTTCACGTGGATGCTGATTCTGCCCACCGCACTGATGATAGGGACCCTAAAGTAGTTTTTTGTCCGGCTCTTATATTCATCTTAAGACTAAAACTCTCCACAGTACACAGATTTGAAATTTCACACGCTCAAATAAAATGTCTGGTTCTAATAGCAAAAAAATAAAAATAAAATAGAAATCGGTATCTTTACTTGTGGCCTGCTTATCACTAATATGAAAAATGTCTCCACCAGTTTTTAACAGGTAAATACAAGTATGTATGTATGCATGCATTCATGCCCCCCCCCCCAGTAACATGACACCCACTTCCCACTGTGCACGTGCTTGTCAGTACCATATCTGGCCCCGAACATACCTAGTGCCATCTTTGTCCCTCAGACAACTTACCAGTGCCATCTTTGTACCCCTAATAGTGTGTCTGTGCCATTTTTCTGCCCCAAAAGCTACTATTTTTGCCCGATTTGCCCCGATATATTTACCATATTTTGGTTTAATCAAGATTCCCCTTTTCCATATTTGATGTACCCACACAAATTATACATGCTTTTTCAGGAAAAATAGGGCTTTTATTTGAAACCATAGAAACACACAAAAACATAGTTGTCACTGCTGCTATGTTAAAAAGCCTATTCTAAAATAAAAAAAACGCAAGCGCTACTGATGTACAATAAATCAATTTATGTTCGGCGACATCCTCTGGTTACAGACCTCACACATATGTTCTAGAGGGCCACATATATCCCTTACATAGTAACCTATAGGGGGTTAGTGAATAGGGTGCTAGGGAATTGGATGTCAGCACTTTATTTTATTGTTAGTGCAACACAGGCAGCAATCCTTTTAGGGTATCTCCATCTATTTTAGACCCTGCTGGATCTCGCCTTAAATAACAGTGCATGGGTGCTCATGCAGTTACACACAATGCTGTCTTCTGGGGAGGGGGGGGGTAGGGTGAGTCTAGGCTGTCAATAGACATAGCCTGATCTCCCGTGTAGCAGATGTCCTTAGGGTAATCTTGTTGCAACTTTTGTGGATGTACTTGTACATCTATAGAGGAATGAAGAGGTAAAATTCCATCACAGTATTAGCCTCTACAAATTCTGATGGGATGATGTTCCATTTAATGTGTGTTTCCCACTGTATTGTGCTTCGTTTTCCTGTGCTTTGTTTTTCCGTTTTCAAGGTGTCCTGGATTAAAAGGACATTGGGCTACTAATTCTCAAATATATATTGTAAAACTGGATAAGTTTGCTGGTGAACCAGTTGTCCATATTCCACAACTTATGTTTATCAATTTTAATACTGGTTTGACATTCTTTGAAAATGGAAAATCTTGTTTGCAATTCAACTGCATAGGTTAGAGGCAATGTTAAATATAAGTTGTGGAATATGGACAACTGGTTCACCAAACTTATCCTGTTTTACTATATATATTTGAGAATTAGTAGCTCAAGTCCCTTTAATCCATAGTCATCCCAAACCCTAGTCATTTGCAGGTAGTGTTTAGTAGAAGCTTTGACCTTGCTCTTTTGTTATGTGAAATTTAAGTAGATGATGTGGTTGGCCTCCCAAGCTACAACTGTGGTGGACATGTCTTATGTCTTTCTCTGATTGACAGACATGTTTATTTAGACAGCTGAAGCAGCCTTATTTTGTTACTTGTTCACTGAAGTAAAAATAATCTTTAATTGGTTTAACTTGTTAAATACCAGACCCCATAAATTTAAATGCCAAGATAAACTTGTTAATTTCACTCTGATATCCATAATAACAGTAATCCGATATCCACTGCCACAACCATATAACGTTGACAAGATATGTGCTTTCAGAAAATACTTAAAAAGAGACAATATTTTAATAGTTACAAAAGCAAAGTAAATTGGTGACCTTTATTTCTGTGAAAGTGGACGGCAACACCCTTTTTTGGAATATAGCAATACTTTACATATGACTAGGCACCTTTGCATAATAACATACTGAAAGCAAAAACAAATATGGATATTTAGAAAGAATGGAACCTATTTTAATGTCATCCTTATGTTTTATGGCGTGACCCAAAATGCTAATGAAAGTAAAGGGGACAATGAGGTTACATATAAAAGGTTACTCTGATGCAAACTGTGAAATGTATCTTCATAGTAATCAATGCTATGGCCCAATAACAGAATGCATACTTCCTCACACACAGAGAAATGACTAAACCAGAATCTGCTAAACTGTATTAATAGGACAATACTGCTCTTTAAATCGAGGAAGTATATTACTCACATTTAGGATAATAATACTCGGGGCAACTATTTGGATCAGAAAAAATGAAATCGTAATTTACCTCTTAAAATGCATCCAGTTTTACAAGTCATACCTAGAGACCTCTAGTGTGTTATTTCTCATTCAATGGAAAGTGACCACTGTGGTGTCTGTTCCTTTGGACTATGCCCAAGAAACTTAAACCATTTATTCAGTTTTCTTCTAGTATAGGACTTCATTTCATTCGGTATACTCAGAAATGCGAGCTTTGCTGTACGTACTTGATACTGTCAGTGTGTGTTTTATACTCCATGACAGTGTTTGGAGGCAAGTTCAGGACCCTGCGCAGGGTATCACGGATCCTGGCTGTAGTTGCTTGGTCACTTGCAGTTTTGTTCCAGATAGAAATGATGTCCTCCTACAAATTGAATAAATCAATGTTATGAGCATCACCCTTTAATACACTCGCCAGAATCCAGTATTACCATGGCTGAATACGTATACAGGTTTAATGTGAGACCAATGTTGTATGATGTACCGGATGTTAACTTACATTTGCTAATCTAGCATAATCTAACTCTAAGGAAGGTTAAGTAAAAATACCTAGTAGTTGAACATAGAAAAGAAAAATCCTTTGCTTAAATGTACCACCGGAATGGGTTTGCTTTGTTGTGTGTCCGTTCTCACCTGGAAACGTACAGAGACAACTGCCCCACAAATCTCTTCCCCAACCATGAACTGCTCTCCTAACATGGCCAAGATCAGGTTTTCCCAGCACCGGGATGCCAAGCCTTTACGCAGCCGGATTATCCACTTTCCCCCATTCTTATTTGCATCATCCTATACATAGGGAAGCAAAAGCAAATACAAATTAAGACATATCAATGTGACAGAGGGAAGGAAAAGCAAATGTGAAGGATGGCACAGATCATGGTGACATCCTGTAATATTTGATACAACCGGTTTCAAAAATAGATGGTTTAAAATGGGATAAATACGATCAATATGACAAGTGGATAAGGTGGGGCTAAGTAGTTTCCCAAACCTACATTTTATAACAAACGGAGTCATATATGTAATAACTACACTGCAAAGTGGTGTACCAATGGAGTGCTTCTGTTGGTTGCCCCTATGTTTACCATTTTGCTTCATAATTTCTCTTTAATACATTACATGGTTCTGTAATTACACGGTCAAATTGATAATTAAGGAATGGAGAAGTGCCAACCCAGCTGTCATGTAGATATAAAACCTGGGGAAAACTCAGTAGGGTCACACAGCTCAATAATAAATGGACAGCTCTCATAATTAGCTCAGCTCAGGGGACCACGATCAAGAAGAATAAAACAAGACATAGTTATTCCTAACACTCTTCAGATTGTAGACACCCTGTTCATGATTAATAAATAAACCCCTGGCATAACAATACCCAGCACTGATAAGAACGTCAATGACATATGTTTCTGCCAAACACCGCTAAAGGATTACAAATATACATGATATTCTCATTAATGTCTAATATATAGTTTACAGGCATATTGTATGTGCAAACTTCTTATTAGGAATATTTACTCTTAATGAGCTGGTTTAAATTGGACGTATGGTTTTAATAATACATACAGGTTCTTAATAACATCTTCTGATGCAATTCCTCAAACAACCTCCTTAAGCAGATGCTATTTCATTGGCAGTAATGCCACAAAAGCCCATTCTTCCCTGTCCTGCCCTGAGGCGCTCCTCACCTCCCACATCGGTTTGATCCCTTCCTTGAAGAGGTGAAAGTCGCTGTGCCCTGTTAGGTCCCCAGGACGTACCATGTGGCTGTAGAACCGCCAAAATTGTTCCACCTATGACAGAATATACAAGCATTGACTGTTTACCTAACATAATGCCGTTACAAGCACACTTTCACTTAGGAAAGCCATATGTTCCACTGAGTTCTTTATTCCTCAAAATAGAATTAATAGAATTGATATTTATTAAAAGGTGTGATTAGTAAATATTCCATTTAAAGGGGCAAAAGTTAGAAATGCACATGTAATAAAAACACTATTATAAAAATATGTCTTTGCTTAAATGTACTGATGTGACCTAGCACATGTGTACCAAGTCTAATTGAAGATAGCGAACATAGTAGCAACCCTTCCTGTTATGGGGAGTTAAACAATGCATTTGATTCATCCATTATCCCCTAGTAATGTATAGAAAGCTAAAAAAAACAAACAAAAAAAGCATGTGGATACGATTCTAGTCCACAGTGTAGTTTGGCACGACTGTCAAAAACAGTGTCTATGTAATACCATGCATAAAAAGAAATAAAAGATCATATAACTCACAGAGGCAAAGGTACCAATCTGTTTAATGTTCTGTTCATAACTTTGGGAGCTGGTTGGCCTGCCGGGCGTTCTACGGGAGTACCAGAATGTGTAGTTGTACTGCAATGGGTGCTCAGCTGGACCTGGAACAGTCTGAGAAGAAGAAAACATAAATGGTATAAAAGACCTCTAGCCAGGCAGTACATTTTGATACAGAAGAGTGTTTTCCCAGCCACTCTTAAGTATATGAAAAAAATATCTTTAGTAAAACATGAAGCGCACAGGCTGTCTGAGATCCCAGACTTTTTCCATTGGGATGCAAATCAGCGTATCGTTTTCCTTCTGATTAAAGGATATGTTACTAAATGTTCTTATGATATTAGAAAAGAGGAAACGCACATTACGTGACTACTTTGTCCACACCAAACCATAATAATGACAAATGCAACAACTATTTGAATAAACAAACATTAAAAACAGAAGTAAGCAAAACACATAATTCCTGCTACATTCGTTACAATCTCTACAGTATTTTATTTAAAAGTAAAATGGGTGCGTCCAGAAAATGCAGAAAAGTATTCCATATAATTAGGCAAGAGGGGTAAAACGGTTTCTGGAATTTAGCAGATCCCACTAATCAAATGATTTTCAAATTCAGCCTGTTTAGAGTAACAGACACAATTTCAAGAATCTTGTATGGAGGTTTTTCACCTAAACAGGATTTATGTCGGTCGCACCTTTTTCCTTGAGGATGCCTGGGTCTTGTCCTTGTCGTTCTTTTCCTTCTCACCGTCTTTCTGTGTGCCATTCTCCTCATTTTGATCATGATCTCCACTATCATCATCTTTCAAACTGCGGAAGAAAAACAGTAACAACAATTACTGGTTAAACGTTGGCTACAAACTATCAAACCTGTATGTCAATCTTTGATGCCTCCCACCCCCCCCATATATGCTATGGTATTAATACCCGCTTATTTAATTTCTATTACACACCCAAATATATCTGTCAAAATATAGGATGCAACACACAGGCATTCACAATCTCTATTCTTATTTTTTTAAAAGCCTAATTTCTAGGAAACCCGCCTAGACTGTAAAATGCAACGATAGGATGTTCTCCAGTGCAAAAGCATTCATTATTCTTGATAACATTTCCTTGACATGATGATTTGCATCTATCAATGTGTGTGTCGCACTAATACTAATCATTCTGATAAGGGGGACAGGTGGTTCTAATCCACCGCGTGCCAGTCATACCAGTCTGTCAACCTGTTGTCATAAACTTACTTTCTATGTTCTGCCCTGGAAGGCCCATTATTATAGGGCGATGTTAATGGTTACACTACACAGAGCCACGTCCTGCAAAATTCCTATTAATTGGGAACATTTCAGTAAAGGTCATTATCATGCAGGTAACAGCCCCATGTTATGCGCCCTCAATATATGGCCGCGTCCCAGTTATAACGAGTCTGTCACTTTTTCCTGTTATCATCGCCAACGCCACTGGACGCCAACACTCACGCATCGAATTTGTTGTTCATCGTCGCTCCGCTCTACTTCTGTCCACTTCCGATCCCGCTACAACATTATCACGTATCTCAGCGGCCTCTTCCTGTTAGAGGGCGGAACCATTTGTACGAAGAACAAGTTCCTGGCCGAACCGATTACTGTGTTGCGCGCCCGATATTTCCTGCAATTGAAAGCGTGAAAATGGTGGTGCTTATTCCCAGCTGTGGTGAGCGGGCGTATACAGTTTCAAATAGGATCACAATAATAGGATGAGAAGAACTAAACGAATGCTTAAATGCGCCAATACATTTGTTACGGTCTAGTAATGTAGTGTACTTCTCAGCACTTCCTATGGTCCAATAATAATGATTATTTTGATTAGTCGTGGGAACTTGCTAAGACATTTATTTTGAGTTTGTGACCTAATTGAATAAAGCGTTTTGGAATAATGTATCATACATACACAATTTAGTCATAATATATGTATGTATATATAAAACAAAAATCATCAGCCCCCCCCCGTAAGCATTGTACTTATCAGCATCACCTTTAAACGCCTTCTGCCATTGCTTAGCCTTTTAATAACGTGTTGAAAGTGCTGTCCAACCTCCTATATTAAATCTAATGCATAACTAAATGCAAATTTAGAAATTCCTAGTACTGACTATCCAAATCCATTCCAGAAATAATTCTTTACTTGCGTCATCAGGGTTTTTTATATGTGGAACTGCACCATTACTAATCTCGGTATTGTGAGTTGGAGATATATAAAAGGACACTCGAGCCATGATATGTACATTATTGCATATGATAGCTGATAGGTTATCATGTGTCCCATTTTCAAATGAATGTGGGGATTCTGCAAAAAACTCCCAAATAGACGTGGCCCCTTTCCCCATTTATTTTCTGTGCAGGAGATGTGTTTGGTCATCTTATATACTTACCACCACTCTGCTCCAGAGAGAGTTTCATGAAAAGTTTCTAATGAAACCCAAAGCAGAAGCCAGGCGTCTCCACGTGGAAACGATTGATTACTCCACAGGAATGAGCCAGTGCTCTGTGGAGTGAGGGTTGGATTCAACCCCCCACACAACCATATAGAATCAAAGTAAGTGACCATCGCTCCTTCAAATAAGATCAACAAACTGGGCTTAAAAAGTACTGGTATCCTGTTTATTTATGGTTCATGGTAAAATGGGACACAGAGCCAGACACTCTGACTGTTTGCCCATGAATAATAAGTAAAGAAAATAGCGGTATTATTTCTGCCTGGTTTGTCGATCTTATTTGAAGGGTTGATATCCCTCTGACTTTTTAATTTCTAACGAGATCCCTTCATGCCCATGCGCGGAAAGTGCTCTGATTTCAATAGGAGCGATTACCTGACATTGGTTGCTTCAGTTGTTACACCATGGAGGAGCAGGGGGCTGCACCTTCTCTCAGCAGTAAGCACCCTTTTTATTTTCAAAGAATGCATATTTAAGTAAGTAAAAGAATGTAGATTGATACCACCATAACTAAAGAGCCGCCAGTAAGATGTGGTTTAAGCTGCCAAGTGTAAAGAGGTGAGGGCATATATATATATATACAAACAACATCTCACAAAAATATACAGCACCTGATATAGCATTAGATATAGATAATAATAATTGAACACAAAATATACTTTAAATAGGGTCGTGTTAGGGAAACCATTAAATGAAAAGGATTTGGGAATAATTGGAGACAATAAACGTGTTCAGCAACAGTGTTAACAGTGTTATTGCTGCCAGCATACTATACTGGTGCATCCTTTGGCTGTTATTGCTGCTGGAATTCTATGCTGGAGCATCTTCTGGCTGTTATTGCTGCCAACATACTATACTGGAGCATCCTCTGGCTGTTATTGCTGCCAGATTACTATGCCGGGGCATCTTCTGGCTGTTATTGGTACTGGAATACTATGCCGGGGCATCCTCTGACTGTTATTGCTACTGGAATACTATGCCGGGCATCCTCTGGCTGTTACTGCTGCCTGAATACTATGCTGGAGCATCCTCTGGCTCTTATTACTGCCTGAATACTATGCCGGAGCATCCTCTGGCTGTTATTGCTGCCTGAATACTATGCTGGAGCATCCTCTGGCTCTTATTACTGCCTGAATACTATGCCGGAGCATCCTCTGGCTGTTATTGCTGCATGAATACTATGCCGGAACATCCTCTGGCTGTTACTGCTGCCTGAATACTATGCTGGAACATCCTCTGGCTGTTATTGCTGTCGGAATACTATGACGGAGCATATTCTGGCCATGATTTTATGCCGAAGCATCACTAGGGCAATCAGACAACTGGAACACTATGCTGGAACATGCAGCAATTCTGAAGGGTAGAACAGAATCCTGGCACATCCTCCTGCTGTCCCGCAAGCCACATCGACCAGATATGCTCCATCATAGTATTCTGGCATTGGCGGATCAGACTCCAGCAGCTATAACAGCCGAAGGTTGCTCCAACATAGTAATCTGGCTGCTGGCATTGCCTCCAGTACGAGGTTCCCAGCGTGGTCACATAACACACATTACATTACCCTGCAGCAGCAGCAGGTTGCATAGACAGTGCAATATGCATGAAGCAAGGTAAGATGCCATAGAGAGGGGGCTGTGTGAGCAAAGCACGACAAAAGTGTTTCAGAACTAATTCTCTAGCACTATTTAAATATGATGGAAGTGTCTGAACAAATAATATTTGTATATTTGTTTCTCAAACACCAATGCATACTAAAGCAAAACATGACAAATATATACTGGTTCCTGCAGAAATTCTATCCGGCGCGCGCGGTGTGCTCTGGGAATTGTAGTCTCCGTGATTTGCCGGAAGTGTCGGCGGTTGTTTGTGGGCGGGGTTGGGAAGGGTTAAGCTCAGTGTTTTGACGTATGATGGAAAGTATCGGCACCGGGAGCGGACATGGAGATCAGCGGCCTGCTCCGGACGGAGCCTGCCAGGTGAGACATGGCTTAATCCTACAAATTGCTAGTGTATACGTGTTAAATATAGTATATTTAGTGGTATACATACATACATGTCACGTTCATATATATCACATATGTATACACACACACAATACACAGGGTCACTACCGTTGTGTACGGATACAGGCTTGTGAGGAGACGCCAGTAGCAAAGACATATTCACTAAAGGTCAGGGTGGCCATTCATAAATGTGGGTGAGCGGCATGTGTTCACTGTATGGGACCCCTACGTATTTACTGTGGGAGGATCCATATACATGTATACATGACCCGCCCTGACTACTCACCTGGTTAGCAATGGAAATTGTCACAGTGACTTCAAGTATTGCAACAATAGCTTTTCAATTGTAGCCTATGCGTTAATTAACATTGTAAATGTCAATTAGTTTCATTTCTGGCAGGGTAAAGGTTGATTTAAGAGATAACCTTGCAAGGGTTGCATTTTAATTACACTGGGTGTCTTTCTCAGAAATATAATAGTAATAATCCACAGCTCCACTGGATCTTCAATCAGACCATTTCAGTGTTTCTGGAGCACAAACTAAGATTCTAGATATTCTTGTGTGTTCCTCAACATGCATCAGACATTAGTGACATAGGACATCAGCGAGCAAATGGTGAATCTAAACTTACACGATGCTGAGCTCCAGTCCCTGATATGAAAACACTGCTTAGTGGATTTTGGCCACTTGTATTTTCTGCTGACCTATATATCTTAAGTATGTTGATTAGAGGGAAGACTGATCACGACTCATCAGCACATTTAGTCAATGGCTCACATAGAGATATGACAAGCTACTGAGTGTCTGAGTGGAAATGCAGTCCCCAGGAAAAGGAAATAAGCAACATTGCATCCCTTTAGTTTTTAGGACAGGACAGAGCAACATTTCCCTCTAGTACAGGGCAACAGCACCCACACCTGATGGGAAAACATCTTTCCTTCTTGGATGTATTGACCATTCCACCATTGTGTTTGTATTGGAAAGGGCATACCAACCTGCTGTTTGTTTGTAGAGGATGGAACTGTGTGATAAAGCACCGGTTTACCAGCACCCTCTATCAATGGAGAAGTTTCTTAAACACCTTTTGTTCCTCACCCCATTCCCTCAAGATTGTAAGCTTGCGAGCAGGGCTCACTCCACCTAATGTATCGGTTTGGCTTAGTCTGTCAATTCTAGTCTTGTCATACCCTTTAAATATATGTACTGAAAGAAGCGTTGCGTAAATTGTTGGCGCTATATAAAAAGTCCATTGGCTCCCTCTTTATATGGGTATCCAGGTTTTTGTGCATGAATTGCGTGGGTAGGGCCATGACAGTTGCTTGTAGACCCAAACAGTTCTGCTGTTTGCAGTGCAACATGGTGACCCTGCCAGTCTCCTGTAATTTGCTCAAGGGCAGAATGATGATGTTATTGGTAAAGAGCTCAGTGGCCAGGCTACCGTTCTGTTAATGGTTAAAAGCCAGAGTGACCCAGCTACCCCCTTTTTACTGAGTGAAGGGCAGAAGGATACTTGTAAAGAGTGGCAATGGCACCCTCCTGTTACTAGTTAAAGAGCAAAGTGACTTTCCTGATGATTAAGGACAGACTTGTCATGCATTTAATTTGTTTACTTTGCTTATTCTCTACACTGTTGTTAATATCAAAGACCCAGTCGTGCTTTTGGGAAGATACATCTCTTAGATCATATAGAATCCAGTTTTGGGCATTCACTTCTAGCGGGCCAGTGTCCTACTCTTAATGGCAGATATGTTAAACTATTCTCAGGCTTCTTAGAATGGGCAACATAAACTAACCTACACCTTTAACTAGGGAATTACTTTATACCAAAACCCAGACAGTCTTTCTTTTCTAGTACAGGGTTACCCAATGCCTTAGTGTAGGTTAATGGTGATGTCGTGAAATATAGACTCTAATTGGGATACCCTTGAGTGGAATGGTTTACACGTGTTGTACTATGGGAAGGAAAGGTCTCATTCCTTTACAGGGGATAGATCACTTTTGTCAATGGCAAAATGGCGTATTAATGTTTATCTGCTACTGAGTGTAGAATTTAGATGTGGTTGATCTTGGCTCTCTTCTCAGTTTTGTATGTGTATGTATGGGCCTGCATCCAATACCACTGAATATACGTCCTATATATATATATAATATATTTAGGAACACATGCTGCATCACCTGTGGAGAGTTATCAATCACCTCCAATATTGCATTACGGCCTTTAGTTTTACTGCTGTCTTTGCAAGTACTACTAATACAAGAGTTGTAAACAATGACATTGAAAACATATGCTTGCCAAACGTGTGCAATGTTACAGCACTGTAAAGGATTTAAAGGGATTGTTAAAACTCATTACTTTAAATCATGGTGAAATGGTTAACATGTAAATATATTCTTGTCCTAGTGTTTCCCTAGAATGCAGACCAAGCTATTGTTGAGTCATCTGGAGGTTTCAGGTTGCTGTATAATTCCATAAACTTTGTTAATTTTCTTAGAACTTTTTATTTTTTTTAAACCATTTTTTGACGGTACATACAATAAAAAAAGAGCCACATATGGGCAGGTAGACAACAGTTCAACTGTGTAATTAAGGCTTTGTCTATTACCCAACTTAAGTCCACATATAACAACATGCTGGTGAAAATGTATTTCTAAACTGGGTTTTAGTTGTGTTATCTAATATATTTATTTTTAATTGTTGTAGCTTAGCCTGTCCAGTGGGTGGCGGAACCTGGCTTGGTGTGTGTGTTTGGGTGTCGCTGTGGCAGATCCTGTCCTTGTGTGTCTGTCGTTGTGGCAGAGCCTCTCTTGGTGTGTGTGTTTGGGTGTCGGTGTGGCAGAGCCTCTCTTGTTGTGTTTGGGTGTCGGTGTGGCAGATCATGTCTTGGTGTGTGTGTTGGTGTGGCAGAGCCTGTCCTGGCATGTATTTGGTCATGTGTTTTCTTGCACTTTACTTAATGTAGGAATAAATTGAAATATTTAATTTTTACTTATCCAGAGATAAAACGCCCTTCTGAATTTGTAGTCACTTCAAAGGACAAAACTTTCTAGGCCCAGTAATCAATGAGAGGAAAAGTAAAGGTTATGTGTTATTTAATCTATTTTAATCTGCATGTTTTATTAAAAAGGATTAATTAAATGTAATTTATTGTCTGAGTAGAACTCCAAGCATATTAGATATTAGGATTGGTGCCTTTATGAGAGTTTTTGATTCTGAAATCCTGTGTTACTGTGTCTTGCAGCTCCTTTAGTCAATAATTTGATTACAGACTGCATCGCCTTAGTATACCGTCCTGAAACAGTTATGTCAGTGTTTTCAGTCAGTCTCCTCAGTCTGTGGACAATATGTTAATGTTTAGCATGGTGCGGCGTGCTGTTAAAAAGGGAGCAGATGGCAGAGTCAATAATAACATATAGGGTGCTTTGAATTAGAAATGATGTCGTGTCAGAGGGAGGTGGATAAGGGATTTGCCTGAAGACATTTTATCATTATTTTGTTTAACTAGCCATAAAAGTCTCTTGTTTATATGGTTTGTAGAAAGGTAAACATAACCTATTACAGACTAGCTGCGGTGGGGTACAAATCCCATCAAGCTTAGCCAGACTTGAATGCAGTGTTTCAATGTGCCTTCAGCTATGGCTAAAATAGCCAAATCTGTCTCCTAAATGCTGTGTTTTCTAAGAAATGTTAGTTTTGCTTAAATTGGACTTGCTGCTATTGCTGCTGTAGTACTTAACTCCAGTCCCTCGCCTGTTCTGCACAGTTTGTGGTTTCTCTTCTTTATAAACATTGTATGAGATGCTACAATAGTAGTGGATTCAATTTTGGTATCACACATTCCTTCTGGATCATCCTAAAACACTAAATTTCCTATATCTGTGCTTTTATTATCACATACTCTCCTAATCTTCCCATTTTTCTCTACTGATGACTGGCTCTAACTCCCTCGTTATTATTATTATTATTATTATTATTATCTTTCATTTATATAGCACCAACAGTTTACGCAGCACTTAATACAATACATATGTTCAAGGGCTATGACAAGTTGAGAATTGACAGACTAAGACAAACCAATACATTAGGTGGAGAGAGCCCTGCTCGCAAGCTTACAATCTAGAGGGAATGGGGTGACAAACATAAGGCACAGAGACGGGTGAGAGGTAGTGTGGTGGTTGTATCAATGACAATGAAGTTCTAGCAGCTAAGATGGTGCGGCTTCTCTGAAGAAGTGGGTTTTGAGATGTTTCTTGAATGTTGGGAGGGTGAAAGCTGAAGGTTCGTTGGGAGTAGATTCCAGATATATGGGGCAGCTCGGGTGAAATCTTGTAGACGGGAAAAGACTTGGTATTTCTCATAATGTTTTCACTTCCATTTTTTACAGTTTTAATTACGTTTGTTCCGTTACAGATATAGCTGATCCTGGGTGGCATCGTGTGTCAGATTTTCTAAAATGACTGCTCTGTTCTGTATGCATTGTATCACCAGCCCACCCTAGGCCTGTTTTTAACATGTCAAAGTTTGAATTCTTTGCGCAGCAATATGTGATTTAGCTGCTGTGTCAGCAAGGCTCATATCTACTTTCCTGTTCTCATCAGTTTTGTGTTCCTCACAATTCTGTATGTTTAACAATCTGCAGGGCTGAACACTGGAAACTTTTGGACAACCTTAAGACCACAGTAGAAGGGCTGGTGTCTGGGAACAGCCGTAACGTGTGGTCCAAATATGGCGGTTTGCAAAGACTGTGTCGTGATATGAGCAACATCCTCCAACATGGTCTAGTCTGTGATCAGGTCTATTGCAAGCATCAAGATTACTGGAATTTTGTGAAGAGTAGTCAAAACCTTCAGCCAGTCGTATCTCCACAGGTGGAACAGGTGAGACATGCATGATGTTTGGAGACAAGCTGAGTGTGTTGCGGTGTTTTCCTGCAGTGTAATGTTCAAAGTAAATGCCACATAAAGGTTACAACCCCAAAGCACAGGCATTCCTGAAAGTTTTATTATTTCTCCGGGGCTCATCACCCTGTATTTTCTATAAGCTTCACTAAAAGTATGTATAGTATCTCTGCTCTATATCAGTGATGACTTACTTAAGTGTTTACAAGGCTGTTGGGTGACATTTCATATTTTTTCCCCATGTGTCTTAAAGAACAGAGTTAGTTTATAGAGGGAAGGAAGAAATTGTAGAGCTAGAGTATATGAGGAAGGAAGAAAACTTGCTAAACAAGCTATGATGCAGAAACCTTTCACGATATTGTTTCACATTTTTCCTCATTCTTACGTGGTCTCCATCAGCCAAAGTTTTAAGTTAAATGCATATTGGGGACCAGTGCTCGACTAACCACTGGTTGAGTGGACTCCAGTGCATTGAAAAACCCAAAATGGGAACTAGGCTTTTGCTCTAATATTCTTTAAATAGTACACAAGTAATTGAATTTTTGTAGTTATATCTTCTGATCTTCTCTTTCTGGTTTTATCCAGTTTCTGCTTTTCTATGAAAACAGTCGAAGAAATGGAGAGAGTACCGGTGAAGAGAATGGTCAGCTTTGGCTGCAGCACAGCTTACAATTCCACTGTCTGTCAGCCCAGCTGAAAGCCCTGCTGGGGAACCGCCAATACACCCGCAAGTTTTATTCAGGTAATAGCAACTGGTCGCCCAGACAGTGAGGATTGAGAATGCAGACTTGGTGCATTCAGTGAGGAAGAGACATGACCATACCTGGTTTTTGCCCTGAGACTCCAGGTGAAATACTGCTTCTCTGGGTCACTAAAAGGAAACTTGGGGTCGTGTGAGCAGCATTGCAGCACGCCCCACTCCTTGCCCGTTACCCCTGCAACAAAATTGTAATGGAGTGTCCTGCGATGACAGCAGGACCTCCTACCTCTATCCCGTGAGGGGGAATCCGTGTAGCCAAAGCCAGAAAGTTCCCAGGTATGGGCGTGACTTCACGTTTTGGATAGGTAGTAAAACAAGAACAAAAATACCCGTGTTGGTAAAATACCATATTTGCTCGATTATAAGACAAGGTTTTTTTCAGAGCAAATGCTCTGAAAAATAACCACTATCTTATATTCGAGGTTGTCTTCTAATCCCACCTCAAATAGAGGTCTGACTAGAAGACTAAGCTCCAGATCCCCCGCAGCGCTGCAGGGGACCAAGATCCTCCTCTCCGGCAGCCAGTGGAGGTCTGTGCGATGTCCGTAGACAACCTCAGCTGCTGTGCATTGCACAGACCTTAACTGGCTGCCGCCACTACACACCAAGGAATCTGAAGCACAGGGAGGAGTGTAGGAAAACACTGGTAAGACGGAAGAGGATAAGAGTGGCATATGTGGGGGGTATAAGGGCTTTCTGAAGGCATAGTGGCATATAGGGGGTTAAAAGGAATATCAGTGAGGCAGAATAACATATAGGGGGTTAAAAGGAATATCCGGGAGGCAGTGGCGTGTAGGGGGTTAAAAGGAATATCAGGGAGGCAGAGTGGCATATAGGGGGTATAAGTCATTTCTGGGGGGCATAGTGGCATATCTGGGAGGCAGGTTGGCAAATAAAAGGAAATAAAAAAATGCATTTTTCTCAATCATAGTTTTTATTAAATATGAAAAAATAGTTTACATGTGAATTAATGTGTTTTCCTATAGGGTAGTCTTTTATATTCAGGCTTTTTCCTTTTTTCCTAAATTAATATTCGAATTTTCAGCAAACATGGTGTGTATTTTATTTATAGTGTTACTGTTTTCCAGTATAGCTATACTGTATGCATTATACTACAGCACTATCTTGTGTTAAGTAGGTGCATACAATGGTCTGTTTGAATCTGTTTTTGGTAGAAGGTCTTATAGCTGTCTTTGTGATTTAGGCTTTTATAGATGGGTGCATTATTTACCTCTGTAGCCAGCAAACTATATGGCTTTATTTATACAATACAAAACTTTCCCCAACACCTGGGTGCCAGTTTCACTTTCACTGGAAATGAAAGTAATAAGGAACTGAAAATTCAAGCGTGGGCATGAATTGGTCATAGGTTACTTCCCCTTTAAAATTGGGTTATTTGAATCTGTAAATGTATTGCATTGCATTAAAGGAGGTGATGCTGTACCTGTATGGGTTTCACACATAAAGAACACGCACATTGAAAAGTAAGCTTTTTTGGTTTTATCTTTTTTTTAATTATTATTTATTAGACTCTGCGTTCCTGCTGAGTGAGGCTCACGTCAATGCAATGTTCCAGTGTCTGGAGGCAGTGGAACAGAATAACCCCAGGTTGCTGGCTCAGATAGACACATCTGTGGTGAGCACTGAGTTCTTTTTTCGTCTAGTAGGTTGTTAACTATAGGAAAAAAAAACAAATTTAAAGCCCCAGTAAATCGTCAATGAACCAGATAACAGAAATAACATCTATATTTCTGCCATGGTGTAAAACATACAATATTTTAATCTTGTTATGCATAAATAGACCATAAATATCTTGAGGAAGATGTTTTGAACCAATTTTTCTGTCAGTATTAAATACGCAATAAACCGATATAAAATTACAGCATTGAACACACGCACACAATTACACAGTACTGTACAAATATTTAGGTAGATGTAAATATATATATATATGTATAAGACTGCTTTCACAGATGTTAGTAGTTTGTATCGTTTAACAAAATGCAAAGTGACGGAAACGAAGAACAGTCCAAATCAATATCTGGTGTGACCACCCTTTGCCTTCAAAACAGCATCAATTATTCTAGGTACACAAGGTACACAAAGAAAAGGGTAATGTTTAGGACCATGGTCAGCCAATGAAACTTGGTACACCAGGTCAAAGACACATTATGCGTGCTTCCTTTCACAAACGGAAGATGTCCAACAGTGAGTTACTACAGCAGGAGACTCGATCGCTTCTGTACAGGCGTTTAAATCCCTGTACAATGTAACAGCGCTATGTAACAGAGCAATGTCACATTTAAACTGACAGATTGGAGGCACACATTTTGATCCCAGCTGTCAGAGGGGACACCAGGTTGCCATTTGACAGCTTGATCTCCCTTTCACTAGAAGCAATTTCACCCTGCTGGTGCCAAAACCCCATGACGTAAGGGATATTTCCTTGATCCTGAAGGACCAGGTTGTGGAGTATCCCCTACATCACCTGGCATTAAGGGGTTAACCTTAACATTTTACTTAAACCATAAAATTTTGAAGACATTTGCAAGTATATTAACTAACCTATAGTCTTATGAAGGAATGATTTTGTTAATAACATATCTTGTACTTAAAATGTTCTTGGGTGTTCCAGACATGCTTATTTCCACACATGCTAAGAATGCGTGAAAAGCCAGAGTTGTTCTGCATGTTCATATCTCAGAGTTATACAAATCATATATTAACCCTGTACTGTTTCATCTTCTGTATTGTCAGCTTGCTGGTAAACAGGACTTCACAATTTCAGGAAAGAATGTGGATTTTACAACTCCGTCAGGATCTCCCTGTATTCCATACACGGACAACCCGCGTCACTCGCTGTATAACCCATACAACAGCTTGCAGGTTCCCAGTAGTCTTCCTACTGCTGGTAAGAACATGAAGGGTGTGTGTTTATCTACATTACATGGCCGCCAGGAAATCCTTTGGTGATACTTTTACATATAATGCAATAAGTTTGAGTCTTATGCTTGACATCCTTACTTGCTCTTTGTCGTGTAATATTTGTTCCTTCATACTTTCCACATGTTTCCCCTATTTTAACTAACTTCTGTTTCTCTGTATTCTTACCACAACTCTCCTCCTTTCCTCCTCCTGAAGCCAGGCAGTACTTTATGGGCATGATGGGCATTCCCAATGTACCCTGCCAAGAAAATAGTCTACCTGGCTTCAAAAAAGCCCTTTTGAGGATTGTCTGAGAACTGACTAGTTGTGCTTACAAGAGTTGGCCGTCTGGTACGCCGTGACAGCTATTTATACCACAAAACTGGAATGTCTGAGTGTAGACCTAGAGGAATTTAAAAACCATGTGTGAAGAACGAGGTTACCTCAACATCCTAGTGTAAAATGACAGTGATGGGCTGCAGTGTAGATCTCGAGAATGTACTGTAAAGTATATTGTGTGTATTTGTGTATCTATTCAGCCAATTAAATATGTAATTTGATATCTTTTCCCTTAGATTTGCTCCCCAGTTTGACTGATCAACAAAACAACCTGAACAAAGTCTGCACATCTCTGCCTGAGAACGATTCAGTTAAACTTTTTGTCCCACCTTCCTGTGACGTTTCACCACGGGAGCCGTTTTCACCTGTTAGTGAGATGAGTGTCAGCACCCTTACCAGTCACAGTGAGGAGGCTGTCAGCCAAGATGATCCACCCAGTGAGGCAGATGATGGTCCAGAGTACCTGGCTATTGGAAACATGAGCCGCCGTGCATCAAGTAGTAGTAACAGCAGCAGCAGTTCCAACCTCTTCCCTTGCAGCACACACAAAGCTGAGATTCCAGGCATCCCAAGCCCCGTGTCCCCCAGCTCATCACTGCTCACGGTTCCTCGCCGCTCCAGTTTCTCTGAGGGACAAACCAGCAGTGGGTCCGGTCACCCTAAAAAGAGTCATATGCGTTCACACTCTGATACAAATGTAGCCATGGGAAAAAATCAAGGTAATGATCCTGGGCTAAAGTCCTCTCTCTCTATGATGGTATTTCCTGTATGTCAAGTTGCTTTTGCCTTTATGTCCTTGTTCTGAATCTGAGAAATATTTTCAGCGCCTTTCCACTGATGACAATTAAATCTCAGTTATTGGTCCAAACAAGTGTCTGGAAATGAATTGACTGACTTCATCTCATTTGTATTTTGTAATGGAAACCTTGTGGGTGTGAGCCACAAACGTATGGTTTCTGTTCATTTGGCCAAGTATTTCACTTGTGGCTGAGGTTGGTGAAGGTAGAAGCTGTCACACTCCTCTGCGTGATGCTTTCGCTTGCCAGCAGTAACCCAAAAATAGGAAGTAAATTGAAATGCGGTGGAAATCGACTTCTCTCAGGTCTGTTGGGGACTCTTTGTTAGTTATGTGAATATTCATTTGACTTAATATTTTCTTGCTTTACCTCCCTTAATGCTTGCACTAGGAGGCGGCCGGAATATAACTATAATAATGGAAGATCCTGTGGCAGGTCCAACATCTTATACAAAATGCTATTCCCTGGTAAAAGTATTGGTGATAACAGTGTTATAATTTAATGTTTATGAGCTGCAGACGTTTGACTTAGGCTAGGTTTCAAAAACTCAACACAAAACATTACTCAAGGATTGTACGTGATCGTCAAACAGTCGAATCACTTATTCAGTCTGTAATTTAAAGACAGACTGTTTTCTTGGTTGTGGAGTGGAGGGTATTATGTCGCTAAGTTAGTGTAGTGTTTTAACACAGGGGTTACACCCATTGTACAGCACTACCGAATATAATGGTGCTATATAAAACAAATCATTTTAAAACCATTCCCCAATATTGTTCTTTATTATTCTTCATCCCTCCATAACAGTCTTGCTAATTGGACTGTTCCTTTGGTTTACTTAGTTTCAGCAGCTACATTACTGCACTGTTTAGAACTGATGCTTTTACCTGTTAAATGGGTTTGTGATGCATGCACGGTTATGTCCATGTCCCGACAGTGGTTTCCCATTTCCCTTCGTTCTTCAGCCCTATAATTTTACATATATTGTTTGAATCCATTGCAAACTTTTGATAAATCAAACAATATGTATTATGTTGTATGGTATTTTTAAAGATGCTACGTTTAACAAGATTTGCTTGTGAATATTACCCCCATTTTACAAATATGTCCCCCACCCCTTCCATGGAGGTGCTGTTTAACCCTTGTATGATGTAAACATTGCATGCAACCTTGACTTATTCTGTCTCCGTAGAATCTCATGCTGACCTTGCTTTGAGGAAAAACCAAGCCGTTCACGGAAAATTGAATAGTTTATCATCTCCTTATTCGGAGCAAGGTAAGCGTATAGCATTTATTACACTTACAATACAAAAGACCAAAAATTGTTTGGTCTATGATAGTATGACTAGTATCTGGGTTTGAGTTAATTTACATGAAAAATTACATCAACCAATGCATCGCTGTCTTGTGCATGCATCGCTGTGTTGTGCATGCATCGCTGTCTTGTGCAAGGAAGCCATAGTAGTTTTTAGTGTATGTCTGCTTATAAAGTGTTATCGGGAACAGTGAGTTAAAGCTTCATGTTCCATTATATCAAATTTAAAAGGGAACTCCCTCAATTTTTTCCCCTAGTATTGCCTTAGGAGGAGTAATATTGTGCTTTAAAATATTTCTAGTTTTCAGACAGCTGTTTATCACCCTCTGTTATTTTAGCTCAATCTACAAGACAAACACCCCGACTCCTTATCATACTAGGTGAGATAAAGAAAAGAATGGCTCAGAGGTCCAGAGAGAGACACTCAAACTAATGAAAGTCTATGGAGGAGAGGATTTCATTGAACAATCCGTGTTTCAACATGGTGGCCTCACTGTCCTCCGATAAAGGGCATGCATTGGCCAATTTTTTTTTATAAAATCAGTATTCTTTAAATGCATTCCATGGACTTCTCATATCAGACTTGGGGAAAATACCCCTTCCCATGTAGCACACCCTTTATAGCTACCATTCCTGCGCGGGCAGCAGGGTTTCATAATCAGGCATACAAAAGTAAATAAAAGCTACAAAAAAAAAATTGCTAGATTTTCAGAAACTGCAGATGCTTTTGCAATACAAATAGCACTTGAGTGTATAAGCCCACTGTGCATAGTACTCATAGTGAGAGATTATTATTGACTTTGTATGACATTGTTTTTGCAAAGATCCTCATCTTACTTTCATAATTTCAAAAGGTCAAGTGTATAAAACCATCTAGCTTCAAACAATAGACCAAAACAACGTTTTTTTTGTTGTTGTACCTATATTTAAATTCAATTTAATTTTGTGTTGCTTGCAGACAAAGCTCAGTATTTGAATGCTTCGGATTGCATATTTCGGAGGCCTTCAAAAGGACAGTCATTGATCAGCTATCTCTCTGAGCAGGACTTTGGCAGCTGTGCTGATCTGGAGAAGGTACAATGTGAACATGCATGTTAACACACATTAATCCACGGCTACAACAATGTATGTCTAATTATTAATTTTTTCACAATTTTAATGTTCTAGCATATGATTTCATTGTAACGTTATTGATGTTCATTAGAATTTCAGTTGTTCTTATAGATTCTTATAGATTGTCATAATCTGTTGTAATCTTTCCATTTGAGTCTCAGTGAGACAAATTACATTCTTTTTCTACTCTTTCCAGGAAAATGCCCACTTCAGTATTGCCGAATCACTAATTGCGGCCATTGAGCTCATGAAGTGTAACATGATGAGTAGGCAGCTTCAGGAAGAGGAAGAAGACAGTGACCGTGAGATTCGGGAGCTCAAGCAGAAAATCCATTTACGTCGGCAGCAGATCCGGACTCGTCGGGCACTGAGTAATTCAGGTGATGGAGAGTCCAGTGGTAAGGAATTTATCTTGGTACTCTCTTTATTGTAATTAGCCAGAGTTTAGGATAATGGAAAGTCTAACACCAATGAAGGATTTCGTCATAGTTGCCTACTTATTTTCTTGAAAATTTGAAAAGTTTTGTTACCTTCTGTGTATAATGTGTTTGTCATTGCTCCCCTGGATGTGTCTAGCTGATTATCTGAAATAACTTGGTCAAAATAAAGGACAGAAATCAGTATGGTGGACCTCTAATAACGAATAGAGCTGCACTGCTGACGTATCCCGTTGAACACTTCTGATTTTTTTTCTTTTAGATGTGGGTGTATCAGATAGTGGGTTACAGATAAACTCACATGACTGTACGCAACTGTCGGAATCTGGCTCAGAAGATGAGGTGGATCAGTATGAAATCAAAGGTATGTTGCTCATGTCTTAATGGAGTTATGTCCTGGCTGTACATTTCTATTGTCTTTATGCTTTGATCATAAGTACACTTTTTCCAAAGAGTTATCCATCCTCAGGTTACATTTTACCAGCATTCTGGATTCCACAAACTTGGACCTGGATATTTCACTGGCTATAGTTTTTTGTCCTTGTTGAAATTGTCATTCTTGTAATATCATTAGGGCCTGGGCTTTCCCCCCTCACAGGCAAAAATGGGGCAGTTTCCCTAGATATTGTGCTGAAGGGCCCTGCACTCCCACTTTTGTCAATTGGCAAACACAAAGAGAAAAGCACATTTTTGCATTTACTTGCTGTACTGGCATTGAATATTGTCCGTGACATCTAAATGGAACCACTGAAAAGTGCTTTTTGTGGGTTGTTTGCTGACTCTGGTGGAAATGCATGGTACTTAAGAGTCATGTTACCCTAGAATGGCTTTACTTTTTCCTCCCCATACAGTATACATTTGGGTTTTATCCTGAAACCTTTTAGGTGGAAGAGGATCTGAAATAACACAGGGCATTACGCTCCTCCTCCTTCTACAGGCTATAAAGCAACACCCATACACTGATCCCCAGAATTTTCTTGTTCTGATGCATCGCTGCATTTTTTTAAACACAAATTTTGTTTACCTCGCTCCAATCGGCAGCACTCGATTTCCTTGTTTTAATAAAGTTTCTGTTTTGCATTGAATTTGTATTGGATTGTTCCTTTCTGGGGATCAGTGTGTGTGTTGCTTTACAGCTTGCAGGAGGAGTGTGTGGTTAATATTTTATATTTCAGATCCTATCCTGCCCAAAGGTTTCATGATAAAAACCCAAATGTGTGCTGTCCTTTGGAGTTGGGGAAATTACAATTTTGTTTTTCTCTCTTTAGCCATGCTGGTTTTAGGGACTGTAGAGTTGAACTTGTAGCCTCACTTTTAATATTCTAGTACAGATTCCTTTAAAGGTGGACAGTTATGCACTTGTAAGTGATCATATTGTCCAATTATTGGGTTTTACATTTCTTTGATACATACAACTCCGGATTCACACTTTTCGGTTCATCATATAAATCCTGGCTATATGTGTCCAGTAGAACACCCACCCGGCCAGCACAGTAACAGTATCTATGTATATTTTGAAGCTTTCACCTCCCATGTTTGTAGCCTTTTTTTTAAAAAACAAACCTCTGCTTCAGCAAAGCCATATAAGTAACATTTTGGCTGTTTTTTTTTTTTTTTTTAAACGTAGAAACATAGAATTTGACAGCTGATGGGAAGCTTTTCAATTTATCTGCTATGCTCTCTTTAAAATAAAGCATTCTTACATCACATCTAAACCTCTGACCCGATATGTCGTCTTGGTATATAATCTATTCTAAAATAAACTTCCCTCCTGTACTTTAATTCCCATTAAGTGGCTCTCAAATCCTCCTGCAAGCTATATAATCTTTATCTTTTTTATGTATAGTAACTCATTTGAACAAAATCTTTTAATGTAATTGTATTAAACTATATGACAAAAAATATGTGAACATCCCTTTCAAATTATTGAGTTTAGGTGTTTCTAAAGGTTGCTAAAAGGTGAATAAAATGAAGCACACAGGAAGCTATCTCCAGAGACAAACATTGGCAGTAGAATGGGTCATTTTGAAGGTCTCGGTGACTTTTCATATGGCATAGTGTCATAGGAAGTCACTTGTGCAACAAATCCATTTGTGAAAGTTCTGCTTGTTAGATCTGCCCTGGCTCATTGTAAGTGCTGTAAGTTTGAATTGGAAGCATCTAGGAGTAACTGCAGCTCTGCCATGAAGCAGTAGACCACGCACACTAACCGAGGGGGGCTGCCGAGTGCTGAAGGACGTAGCGTGTAAATACCTCCTGTCCTCTGTAGCATCACTAAGTACAGTTCCCAACTGCCTCTGGAAGCAACATCAGCAGAAGCCCTGTGCCTCAGGAGCTTCATGAAATGGGTTTCCATGGTCGATCAGCTGCACACAAGCTGAAGATCACTATACATCATTCAAGCGTTGGCTGTAGCGCTATAAAGCACACCGCCACTGGGCTCTGGAGCAGTCGAAACATGTTCTCTGGATTGATGAATCAGACTTCACTATCTGGAAGTCTGATGGACAAACCCTGCAGCTGATGGATGCCTGGAAAACACTTTCTACCAAAATGCATAGTGCCTACTGTAAAGCTTGGTGAAGGAGGGATAATGGTCTGGGGCTGTTTTTCAGGGTTTCGGCTAGGCCCTTTGGTTTCAGGGTAACGTTAATACTACACCATACAAATACATTTAGACAATTGTATGCTTCCAACTCTGGTACCAGCATGACTGTGCCCCAGTGCACAAAGCAAGACCTATGACAACATGCCAGAAATCAAATGGCCTGTACAATGCCCTGACCTCAAGCCCGTCTAAACTTTTGAGTTGAATTGGAATACAGATTGCCAGGCCTTCCCATCGAACATTGGTGCCTGACCTCACAAATGCTTTACTGGATGAATAGGCTCTAATCCCCGCAGAAACTCTTGCAGAATGCCTTCGCAGTGGAGTGGAGGCTGCTCTATCCTCAAAAAGGTTTTGTAATATTATGTTCAGCAAGCCCATAAAGGCATTATGTTCAGGTAGGTGTCCACATACTTTTGGTCATATAGTGTACAATTATGCTGTATGTGGCAGCAGAATGACAGATAGAATCAGCTTAGCATTTTTAGTGATGTAGATAGCATCCGCTGATTAATGCCCTGTGTTACTGTATTACACAGATGGTAATGATGGGCATAACCAGATTGTAATGTACAGGAATGGACTCTCTGCCTCAATGGCCTCGTTCTTCTCAGGTAGTATAAAATAAATTGGTGGTAAGAGGTGGTGAGGGAGATTCACACACATTTTAAGATTCTCCTGTCTAATGTCTTCACTTTGCACTGTGATGCAGCATTGGTGATATTTACGACACACACTTTTTGATTATATCTCACTTTGCATGTAAACAGTGGCATTTCTTTGCTTATGTGGGATGATCTGAGGTATATGGGATTTATTGACCTTGGTATGAAAATATTGTGCTATTTCCGTAGCATTGTCATGGGTTTAGTTTTGCTCATGCTTTCTGTGATATTATTCATGGTGGAGAACCTGTACAGCGTACACAGGTGAGTTTAAGATCTTTAAGTGGAAAATCCTCTAAAACTAAAGTCCAAGTTGCTGATCACAAAAGCCATACTGTGGACTTTGATGTATTTGTCCTAACTTGATAAGACTTGATAAGTCCAGTGGTGGACTTATTTCCAGTGTGACAAGATGGTCTTTTACAGATGTCAATCTCCTCGTCTGTCTGTATATTCTTTACACATCTTGCAGTACTAAATTATCAGTTGGTACTTTATAAATTATCAAAATAGCCGGTGCTTCCTTTCTAATTCTATGTAATTATGTCTGTTGCTGTTTAGATGCAGATATCAACAAGTGTTCCAGTAGCCGACCTTCTGAATCAATGTGAGTACTGTCTACAACTATGTGATCATCAATGTTTTTTGGTCATGTTTTAAAAATCCGGTTCTCCTGTCTCACGGAGGTAAAAAGAAAATCAGTAGTGAATGTTTGTTGTAAAATATGCTGTGTTTGATTCATGCTGAACATTCTTTTGCACTGACTATAATAGGAAATTTACATGGAGAATAGCATGGAGTTGGAAATTAATGACACAAGTTATTTGGGGTAATAGAATAAAGGCCTAATGCTATTGTATAAACTACAATATTGCATGCTCATCAGTATTATTTTTATACACCCTCAGATCTTACTCCTTCCTTCATTCCAACTCTGCCGAAGCTGTGGCCATGGGTCTGCTGAAGCAGTTTGAAGGGATGCAGTTACCGGCTGCATCTGAACTAGAGTGGTTGGTTCCCGAGCATGAAGCACCACAGAAGGTATGCCCTTGGTGTTACAGATGACATGATGGATGTGTCATAGGCTTATTATTAAAAAAAAAAAAAAAAAAAAAAAGTGTTTTGTATAGACTGAGAGAGACACCACTTTTTCTTTTTTTTGAAGTCGCCTATCTGGCGGGAACAAACTTAACAGTAACTGTACTGAGCTGCATTTTATTAACCAGCAATGATTTTCAATATGGAAAGTGTAGTTGAGCACATGGCATGACTTTACCCCCTTCACTGCCAAAGAGTGCTGTAACTTTGTAATTTGCTTGTTTAATACTGTAACTTTACTGTATATTTCTCGCTCAATTTCCAGGAAAGGATGACTATTTAACGTTTTTCAGTTGTATCTGGTTGACCCCATGAAATGAACACTACGTTGTGAGAACACAGCAGGGATTTGACACATAAGTGCAGTGTAATTAATGGCATGCCTTTTTTTTTTTTTTTGCAGCTTCTGCCGATACCGGATTCTGTACCGATCTCTCCTGATGACGGAGAGCATGCAGATATTTTCAAACTGCGTATACGGGTTCGTGGGAACTTGGAATGGGCTCCACCACGTCCACAAATCATCTTCAACATCCACACAGCTTCCACGTAAGTGTAGTGAGAGACTGCCCCGGTGCAGTTTTGTATATCTTTCTAATATTCATGTCTGCTCCATCTTGTCGTTCTAGGAAGAAGGTGGCAGTGATGAAGCAGAATTACCGTTGTGCTGGATGTGGCATTAGGATAGAGCCAGGTAAAACTGTACCTGATCAAGTTCTTTGTATTAGTGCAGTAACATGATTTTGCCAACACCAGTTAATCCATGAGAACTTCAGATACATCTACAAGCTAGTGTGCTAGAGGACATTACTTAATTGATAGTTTATCACTGAATAATAAGCCAATTATTAACACTGTTGGATAGGGAATCCAGCTTTGTAAACTTAATACATTTTCTCCATTGATTAATTTGCTTCTGTCAATTTTGGTACTGTTATAGATTATATTAAAAGACTCCGTTACTGTGAGTATTTGGGCAAGTACTTTTGCCAGTGTTGCCATGAAAATGCCCAGTCTGTCATCCCTGGCCGCATCCTGAGGAAGTGGGACTTCAGCAAGTATTATGTCAGCAACTTCTCCAAAGATCTTCTAACAAAGATTTGGAATGACCCTCTCTTTAACTTGCAAGATGTCAACAGTTCTCTCTACCGAAAAGTGAAGGCACTGGAGCAAGTCCGGGTAACTTCATTGTACTGATAACTAAAGCTATCTTAAAAAAAATGTTTTGTAATAGTGCGTCACTTGATAATTTAACTTAATGAAGTAATTTACTCTTTCCCTCACAGCTTCTACGGATCCAACTTGTGCATTTGAAAAACATGTTCAAAACGTGCAGGTTGGCCAAAGGGTAAGCATATTCAATTCTGTAGTGTTGTAAATGGAATCACCCTTGCCAAAAATAGCTTTTCCACATTTTTTGGAGTTCTAATCTGTGAATTGTTGAATCGTATGGCTTCCTGATGCTTTTCTCTGTTTATTTCTGATGTGCACACTCAGTGGCTATTTTATTAGGTAAACCTGTTTAGTTCTTAGCAACAATGACATAAATTGGTTTCATGTGACCTTAGGCTTTACACAGCTCCCCCCTTGTAGCTTCCATCTACTATGCTAAGCATGTGATGTGATTCATTGACGTGTTGCATGTGCGGTGCAGTGTTGGATCACTGTGGAGTTTATGCCGGAGTCTCAACCGGCCCACAGAGAAGTGGTGGGCCATAGCACATGCTGCTTTAACTTTTGCTTACATTGTGTATTTTCCGAGATACCCTCATGCACTGTAATCAAAACAACATTGTGGATGGCCAAAAACCTTATAGAAACAATGCAATATTTAAACAACATTATGCCCCTACACAGCCAAATAATTGAACAATATGAAATATTGTTTGTAAATGTACAAATATAAGTTTTTTTGTTTTTTTTTAATTGTTATAGATAGAGGGCATAATTGAATGCACATACATACCACAGTAATAAAAGAAACATGACAAAGGGCAGGTATTATGTGCTGTCCATTAATGTTTAGGTAAGCCTACAGCCTTCATATACTGTATTTATGGCCTTTGTCAGCCTAAAACTATCTATTTTCCTATTCAAAAGGTGCTTCCACGCTGGATATTTTTTGTTTATTACAGCATTCTCTATAAGAACATACATGCTAGGTCAGGAGGTCAGCTTTTTCTGAGATGCTGGAACTATTATGTCTGCCACCAACAACCATACCATTGTAAAGTCACTTCGATCATATAATTGTGCTTAATGTGTTTTAAGAAACAGTCATACAATGTGCTGTGTGAGTATGTGTCAACGAGCAGCTTTATCTAATAAAGGTATTTTATTGAGTGTATATTTTCTCCATCGTTACAATTGTATAGCAATTTTATCTTCTCTTGTAGTGTCTTGGAATCATATGACACAGTGTCTGGGCATCTCACAGAAGATCTCCACTTGTTCTCCTTAAATGACCTCACAGCTATAAAAAAGGGAGATTTGGTCCAACAATTGAGAGAATTAGTGAGACTTGGCACGGTGCATGTGGCTAAATGCATGGTAGGAACTTTTTGTTCTATTTTAATAATAAATGGGGTAGTGCCAGAAGCATTAATATTTTTAATTCCTCGATAGAGGGCAAAGTTCACTTGACAGGACATGAAACTGAGTTATAAATGTTGATATACATGTTTGGATAAGTCATTGTCGGAGAGTTGGGTAGTAAGGATCACCACACCAAATGCTCTATTACTGGGGTAGGTGGTTTATCATCTTGACTCCCCTTTTCTTTGTAGTTATGTCAAGCAAAGGGATTCATCTGTGAGTTCTGTCAGAATGAAGATGATGTCATATTCCCTTTTGAGCTAACCAAATGTCGGAGGTGTGAAGGTAAGGATACACTGACGTTTTTAGACTGTTTTTCCAATACAGAGACTATTGTATAAGAGGATAATTGTTAGAGGCCAAAATCTAAAACTATAGGGTCAGAGGCATAGGCGCAATGTAAGTAATAGAGGCTGATGGGTAAATGGAAGAAATGGTAGATGCTAATAATGTTAGAGAATTAAAGCATGTATAGGATAGGGATATGGCTATCCCGTAGACCAAGGACAGATTAAGGTTTGAGTCTTTATAGCTGGAGAAATTGGCAGGCTGAATGGTTGTCTGCCTTTAATTCTATTTTTCCAATTCCCCCTGTATTGCCAGCTTTTAATTTACTACATGTACCCCCAGAGTACCTTTTACTTATCAAAATGTAATCCAGTTTATTCATAAAAAGCCTCCATTGTACTGTATAAGGGGTGTCTTACAGTACATACAGCTTCAAGTACATTATACGAATAACAACACCAGTCGTGTACCTCTACATTTAATTTTTAGGTTATGCAGAGTATTTAGACCAAGGTTCTTGTTGGTTTGTAGGGAAAATTAATGTAGAGATCTGTTACTGCTGAGAAGTTTAGTTATTATGAGCAATTCAGTTGAATTGTTGCTAATTCTCTGTATTTGCCTCTGCCTCCAAACCTACAGAATGTAAAGCATGTTACCACAAGTGCTGCTTCCGGTCTGACCAGTGCCCAAAGTGTGAGCGCTTGAGAGCAAGGAGGGATCTGCTATCCAAACAAAGACTGGAGTCCTATAATTCTGATCAGGAGGAGCTTGAAGAGGAGAGGGACACAGATTGACAAAAGCTAGAAATCTAGGGCATACGTGGTAGTGGGGCAGCGGAAACGACCTCTTTAGTGCCATTCAAAGGTTACAGCAGCTGCACCTCATTGTAAAACAGTACTCTTTTGCTTTTTATCCTTCAGTAATGAAAGAAAGTACAACATTGCTGTACCATTTAACAATATGAGGATTAATGGTTCACTTAGTTCAAATCACACACCATCTAACCGCCATTTCTAAAATGTTTGACATAAGCACACCTGCTAGAACTGATGACTGGTAAGAATTAGATATACCCATTCTCCTGAACTATGGTATAATGGGGAATATCCACTCTGCACAATGCTCTTGTCATGCAGGTGGTATATTCTGGGCAGCATCCCCACCCAATACCCAGACAGTTAACCATGAGTCTGCATTGAACATTCATTTCATTGAACATTGATTACTACATCTGACCATTGTCTGTGTGTATTGAGATTGTGGCATAAGTATTTTTACTACGAGGGTGCCAAAGGGAGAATGCAGACAAACTCTTGTGATTCAATTTTCAGTGTACGTTATGTTCATTACTGCTAGACCTCAACTGTTAAGACTGTTAAAGTATTCTGGAGAATCTGGAGTTGCTACTTCCGCCATCTAAAACTGATAAAACACCGATAAATTTTACAAGCTGCATTTTGGTCTGACAAATGCTGCCTGGTTGTGTGTAGAATTCATACCAGTCAAGGGTATGTGTTTTACAACAGCATGTAAAATCATCAATGTTGGGTTTCAAATGGCTAAGGTGGCAACTCCTGTAAGGGCCAAATCCCATATGATGCAACTCTTACTGCAAAAGCAACAGTAGCAAAGGGTTAAATAAGTATACTTGTCATAACAAACACCCGATTTCTTAACCTAAGTTAAGTTAGCCCTTTGACTTAAGTATATTTTAGTTAGCAAATACCAGCATATCAGAATATTCCCTACCTTCTAAACAAGGACATAAGTTGATTAGACTGACATTGACAGGAGTGTGGTCTGTCCCATAGCCTCCTGCAGTATTGCACTAATGTACTAATTGATTGTATACATAACTGTAGTATTATTGATTGTGTGATCCAAATTATTGAGCCTTATGTCCGCTGCCACAAGTGTCTATTTTTAGTTGATTTGCAGACTACTTGGGGACTGAAGGCTCATGTAAATTAATGATCTGCACTTTGGTAGTCTGTATTTAAAAAGATCTATTTACTCGGAGCTTTGCACTGAACATTGTGTTTAAATAAGTAGTAATGGATATTTTTTCCCACTCCTTACTTACTATGACGATGCTGTTTTATGTGCTTTTACATTTTATAATAGGTCTGTTGTGGTTTATCAGATAGACCCTCTTCTGTGCTTCTACTTCCATTGCAGCAGGTCTATTATAATGCATAACATATAGCACCATTTAAACATTTTATGAAGCCAAGAAAACCAGCTCTATAATGTTAGTAAAAGTACAGAAATGTTTATTTGCAAAACTACAACTGCAAGAAATAATTTTAAAAAAGTATGTTAAAAGCAGTTATTTATGTATAAGAAATCATAAGAAATATTTTTATTTGAAGGGACAGTAACAACTCCAAATACAGAGATATATGGATACATTCAGATCGTGAGACTTGCTTGTGTTTTGTTTAATAAGTTCTTCATTAAAAAAAAACAAACAGGTTATTAGAATGACACAGGAATACACTTGTAATCAAAACAAAATTGTTTTGCTATTTGCACAGACAGCTAGACTTCAAATCACGGTCATCTACCAGAAAATGCACACAAAAAAAACACCCTCTTTAATAAAATGGAGCATTGAAAGTACCGATGCCCCGAACCACTTGCATATGTATTTGAATATCAATCAGTATGATCTTTAAATATTACTGTCTCTTTAAATAAGAGGCCAGCCTCTGTCGAGAGTTGGCGATTGGCTGGAAGATGTCCCATACCGGCAGACATACTCTTTTCTCATTCTCTGCATATCACTCTGACTGGCTGCTGTTGGTATGAAGGTGTGATGCGAGACACAGGTGCTGCCTTTCTGTATGAAACTGGGTATTTTCACAAGGTAATACAATTGCTTGTCAAACTTCACACGCTAGTATTGTCGGGCACTCTGTAGTAGAGTTTTTAAGCATCAGCCCTTAAGTACTCTCAATGGAGCAGGCTCTCTGTTTCTTCTCAAACAACAGGCCTGTAAGACTGAATCACTAGGACCGGATGTACTTTTGGACTGATTCTTGTGCTGCAACACTAAATACATTTTGCACATGCTTTTTCACTTTGTCATTTTTTTGGTTTTAACAATGGCAGCTGTTTTTCTTCTTTACATTTTTCTCCTTGTCAGTTACCAGTGCAAGTGCCTTTAATTGTTGCTATTTGTCAATATATTTTAATTGCTGGCTAATCTTAAAACTGAATGTTTTCACGTTCCTGTCTTGATTATCAGATGTTTACGTATTTGCACATATTTCAGTGAGATCAGCTGGCGCATTGGTACTGAAGCCAGTTGCATCAACGACATTGGAACTTAGTTTCTGCTGACCGTAGATAAACAGTTGTCTAGCTCTCTATTATTGTTTGAGAAGGGTACTCAAGAGTAGATCTTCATATTCTTTCTCCCAAGAAAGATCCGGATGCAAAGGTTTATGGGAGTTGTAGTCCAATACCAGTTATAGGTCTGTAGTAAACTATGAATCTAGTACACTGACAGAACATTACCTTGTGAAAAATGCCCTTTTACACACCAAACTGTGCTGGCTTCACTATGGCTTCTGAAGTGGCAACCCTGGTTCATCCTGCAAGAGGGTCAAAGTTGGCCCTGCATAATGCTTGGATAAACTTATGACAATGAAGCGTTATCACTGATTTATCCTAGGAGAAAGATAACAGTAGTTGTCTCTTCTTAATACATAAATAAGTTTCACCTCATCTCACAGCTTCTTAACCTAATGTGTTGGTGACAAAGACCTTGTAAATGTATTGTGAAAATGTTTTGTAAATACTAATTGTTCATGTACTGGAATGTATCACGGTATATGATGTCTAAGACTTGTGTTGCACAGCAAATTGCAAATATAACTCCATCCTAAATAAACTTATTATTTAACAGATAGCATTTGTGTCTTGTATTTTTGGAGCATGGAATTAAACAAGCTTAGAACGTGCCTACTAAAAAGTAAGTGTTCCCAGAACGTGTGTCTACAAAGACAGGTATTGCAATCAACCAGTGGAGACAAGCTTTGTAGTAACTACCGGTATGTGATTCTTTATATACATATATATTTAAAAACAATGTTCCAGTGATGTCACCATGCCCTAATTAGGGAAACCATCCAGTTCCAAGAACATTTTATAAAGTCCCAAAAATGTAAAAAAAACCATGGTAGAATATGTATACCATCATTTTAAATTACTTAAGGTGTAGTGTTTTCAAAAAGTTTTGGTCTTATGGGAGTAAGTTGAGCCAGGGTCGTACCAGGTTCGAGTATTTGGCACTATACTACTATAAGTATCCATTTTTGTATTTTTTTTTTTTTCTTCTCGATATCACTTCCAGTAGCATTCATAGAGGAGATGGCTCCATCTATCCAAGTCCAGGTTGTGTGCAACAGGGTTCTGCACAAGCAGCAGTACACCATTATATATGAAATACACAACCATGTAATCAGGCATTACTTTTTGGTAGGTGTTAATACCAATACCCGCTAGCAGGTCGTTGGAGGGGAAGTAAGAAGACAAGGGACCACCAAGCAGGTTTTGTACACACTCTTAAATTGCATACTTAAAGTCTGGTACTAGTGGATTTATTGACTACACCCAATAACAGAGTTGCTACGTACATGGAAAGATAACACTATATCCTAAGTGAGAATGATGTGCTTCTAGAATTACACTTAATGAGCTTCACTAGAATAGATACCCCACTTTACAACTTCTAGCTCTGCATATCAAATTTTTATTCTGCTTCATATAACGCTTATTTTACAATAATACAGTAAACATTGGTGTGTAATGCTAACAAACAAGTTTGATTATGATAGAAAAATCCTTAAGCTTGGGAGAGGACAGCCCTTAATTGTCAGAAATGTCATAGAAAATTACTTAACACAGCTTTCTGCTTGGTAACAGTCAGGTTCTGGCTTTGTCCTGCATAATCAGAGACTGAAAAAGCCTTTTTAAGTGCTTATTATTGCATACTCCCTGAGCATATATAGTATGTCCTTACACCGCCACAACTAGCCCAACTTCTTAGGATGATAGCGACGCTCAAACTCTGCCACATCGAATTTCCTTTTACATCCCTGGTAGTTCATGTATCGGATTTTCCCAAACACAGCACGTTCTGCCCAGCCTTGGTCGTGGATTCCACAAATTGACCACATGCAACCTGGAAAGGAAGATTACATGAAAGTGTTTTGAGCAGGAACATGGCCCCAATGTAAAACGTTCATGGCAACGGAACAAAGGAACTAGAAGTTGTAGACCTGTAGCCGTAGCCACAATGCAACAGCTCAAAAGCAACAGCCTGGCCAACCTTGCTATATCGCCATTGGACTTTGTACACTTCCAGTTATATTTTATTTAAAAAGTAAAATAAACATTTAAAAAGGGACGCTATTTTCTGTTCCACTGTAAAAAAAAAAAAAAGTATTTGTCCCTTCCAGATTTCTTCTTTGTTTGTCACATTTAAATGTTTCAGATCTTTCAACTACTTTTAATATAAGACAACATAAGTAAACATAAAATGCAGCTTTTAAATGATCATTTGTTAAGGGTAGAGAGTTAAACTTGGCCACTCCAAAACCTTCATTTTGTTTTTTGTTTTTTTAGCCATTCAGAGGTAGACTTGCTTGAGTGCTTTGGATTAGAATTCTGCTGCATAATCTGTGCTAGAGCTTTGGGTCACAAACTGACAACTGAACATTCTCCTTCAGGATTTTCCAGTAGCGAGAATGCATAGTACCATCAAATATGGTTTGGGTGACTTCCCATATTTGATGGCATTATGAACTCTTGCTACCGGAAAATCGTGAAGGAGAATGCCCAGCCAAACAGCCCAGACCATCACACTACCACCATGTTTGACTGTTGGTATGATGTGCTTATTGTGAAGTGCTATGTTCCATGGACTATTATCCCAAAAGTCATTGGTGTCAAGATGTTTTTTGACAAATGTGAGACAATCATTTGTGTTCTTTTTGGTGGGAAATGTTTTTTTTTTTACCTTGGAGGACATTTTTGCCTAGCCTCTTATTGTGGAATTGCAAACACTGACCATAACTGAGGCATGCAGCGCTTTAGATGTTATTCTAGGTTTATTGTGACCTGTTGGATTAATCTTTGATGTGCTCTTGGAGAAATTTTGGTAGGCTTGCCACTCCTGGGAACATTAACCACAGTTCCAAGTTTTCTCCATTTGTAGATAATGTATCTTGTCGAGCCTTACACATTCCTTTGTAACCCTTTTCAGACTTCTAGAGGTCAATTATTTAGTTTCCCATCTGCTTTTGAATCTTTGAGACCTTTTGGCCTACTTCACTTTGCAAGACATGTTTTATTTAATTTGTTTCGATTCAATATAACTGACAGGCTATCATGCCTGGGTTTGTAAAGTGAAATAACCCAATTGTCAATTACATGTGATTAACTAATTGATTTAGTAACTAAGGAGCCAATTACTTTTTCAGTAAGGTAGGCAGGTAAGTTCGGATAGCTTTATCCTTCTCTACATGACATCACAATTTAAAAACTGCATTTTGTTACTCAAGTTATCTTTGTCTAACACTAAAATCAGTTTGTCAAATATGCAAACAGAAATCTGTACATCTATACTTCTTCAACCGGAGTTACAATTGCAGCCTGCCTGTAGCATAACTTAAAAAGTCAGTTACATATTATGCATGCAGCAGAAGGAAAAAAACATATAGAAAGGAAATAATCTATCAAGCTGCATGCCATAATACGTTCTGCAGTCCATTCAATGCAGGCCATGGGATGGTACATTGGTTTAAATATACCATGTAACAAATTGTGTTGTAAGATTCATCCATACAGATTGCTAGGCACAAAAGTCTTATTTTGGTGATATCATAGCTTCTTTTCCATCAGAGTGTGAGAGAAAACATTCAAAAGGAAGTGAGTGATTAAGAGAAATATGTCTCAAAGTACCCTTTTTTCATATCAGGAGCAAATTTTTCACACTCACTGATTTCATTATTATGCTAATAACTAACCTACATATCCGTTTGGGTCCCGTCCATCCAACTCAAAGCGATCATTGAGGTAAATGGCAAAATTAAGAGCTTCCTCTGGGGATGTGGTCCACTCAAGAATTTTTTTAGCCCAATACATACGCAAGAACCCATGCATTTTCCCTTCATGAACCATCTGCAGCTGTGGCAAAAGAGGTAAGAACAGATGTAATATTTTGGGGGTGCATTCCAGAATGATTAAATCAAATAGCTCTGATGTTAAGATGCATAATGACCATAAATGCACATTAAACCAGAGCTCGACAAATCCCAGGTCGCCATGGTGACAGAGAATGTTGTCCTTGTGCCTAGGCGTGGTGCGGCCGCGAGGTGAGGTGGTAAGACCGTTGTGCACGTCGGCAGCTTTAATTTTATTAGGCGGTCGGCTTTCACACACCGTGCTGCTGAGTGGCAGTGCCTCAGTGAGGCTCTTCGCCCCGCCCCTTTCAAGACGTGGGGCTCACAGAAGAGTACCTCGTGACGGGGAGAGGATCGTCACGTCGGACTAGCATCAGATTAAAAAATAACATACAGTAGAAGTCATTACTGTCTGATAGCCCTACTAAAAATGATGGATATTAACGTACTTGGTGTACTTTAATTTGCAAGGGGGACAAACAAGAATTATGTGCCTACGATGGCGTTGAGTGTTCTTTATGAAAGCCCTGCATTAATCTGAAATAACTTTTCAGTTAAAGTATTTAAAATGAAGGACCTTAGATGTATTACCTGGGCTGCATTCCATAGAGGATCATGAGTTTTGCCAGCTTCCAGTTTCTCCAGGGTGTACAAATGAGTTCTCTTGTCCTTGGCATGATCTTTGAGAGTATTTTTAGCCCAGTCATAAGCCCCTTGGAAGCAATGATGCCATAAGCAAATAATACATTCAGCACAAAAAGCTAACAAATATGAATGTGAATTTATAATGCAGTGAACAGTATAAATCATGGTATTTTGGGATCCTACTTTTGAAACCAAATACTAGAGTTCTAATTTGAAAGTTTCAAATTACTAATTTTAGGATCAGAAGGTTACTTTTTGTGGTTTGTAGTTCTTGTCGAGGAAGAGATAACTAAGTTAGTGCCCTTAATGCTTACACTGTCAAACCACAACATATGACAGCATGTGTAATCTTATAATGCACGTTGTTGGTAGAATAGGATGGCTTGCCGATAAACCTCTTTTCTATCTTTTCGAAGATCACAAGAAGTACTTTGGGATTCTTAGTCATAAGGGTTAACTTGCCACATTTAATCAAACCATCTAGAGAATATATTTGAACATGTACAGTCAAACAGTGCAACTGCTGTATAAATTGCTAGATGCATGTATACTACCATCCCTGGAGGTATATTTTATTACCTTCCACCTTGTCGTAGTTCTTGTTGTAGTAGCAGAAGTTGTCAGCAAGCTCTCTCCTGACCACAGCTTCCTCCACAAAACTGTCCACAGAGTCCTTGTACTTGCTGCGGTACTTCTGCACCTCCATGATGGCTCGCTGCACTGACAGCTGCCCTGCGAGGAGTACAGCAGAAAAATAATTTCTAAGCAGAGGGCATCAGTATGTTAAAAATGCATAAACAGTTAGTGGGATTGTATAGTGACTTATTACCTACCACCAAATAATTCTCATGCGCTCACATGAGAACATTTTAAAACAGAGGCACAGACGATATGAAAGGCCACTAGCTCTTAAAAGCAAAATGAACATCCTTATTTATTCTCAAAGTCTTGTTGATTTTCTAGAACAACATGATCCTGCCAAATGCAATTACTTTTATATAGGAAGGATTTAAGAGTTATTTAGTATAAATAACTTTGAACTCTCGATACCTTCTACTGACACACACTCTTGCACAAACGTATTTCTCCGCAACCCAACAACAGACAGAATCATCAAGTTAATAGATAAGAGATGAACCAGACAGGATTTCAAAAGGTACTATTCAAGGTAAGTTTAATGGGATAATTACCATGGTAACTTGCTATTTATTCAACTTATCTAATTACACAGACTCACCAAAGTGAAACCATGGTGACAGGTTGCTGAGAGCACTCTTGTTTGGGTTATTTCGATCAGAATTAAAGTGTTTGAGTCGTTGTGATAAAAACTCCTGGAGCACACCCATTCCACCTACTGTTCCAGGTACTGCCCAGCCTACTTCTTTCACTGTTCGATCCACTTCCAGGCTAGAATAGCACTTATCCCAATCTATAGGCTGTTCAAGGGAGAACAAACACATTGTTAGTTTCTAGGAACCTGCAGCAAATACAGCGGAGCTGGTATGATAATACACATGTATGATATCTCCTGGCAAGAGGAATACCAACTGTATCTTCATAACTCTATGAAGGTCAAGACTTGTCTGGCACTATAGTTCAAAGTCTCAATGCAATGTACAGGGTACACCCCAGATGTTTCACAGATCAGTGTTGATATTGTATACACTATTATATTGTGTGTACCTTTAACATAATGTGTAAAACTGAACAAATTTAAAAAATAAATTGTCTGGCACTATAAGTTACCTTGTGTACAGAAAGTCTGTCTTGCATTTCAGTTCTAGACTGCCCTTGTACATAATTTGAGTATGTATATTTTTTAATAAATTCTTTTGGCTGAACCCTTCTTCGCATACCTCTGCTTCAAATTTAGGGGTGTATGGGTGCTTGGTCACCGGTGGAAATTCTGTTAGGAACTGAGCAAGCTGGTCGTGAATTTTTTTGCGGATAGTTCTTGCTCCATACTCCTGCTTGTTGGATGCAGACCAGCATGGGACAATATTATGTGCATCCACCTGGAAATATATAAAATGTTTAGAAATTTAACACAAGGTTATTGTTAAGAACATGAACCATTTGTACGTACTGAATGAAAAAGTGGTAAACACATTTAGAGTATTTACCTATTAAATGGTAACAATTATAAAAAAAAATATATGGCCAGCGTAAACCACAAGAAGTCACCTCGGCAGGAGACAATGTGTTTTTTTTGTTTTTAAATTTGGTAAGTCTTTATTTATTGCTTATATTAGCAACAGAGTTTGGTGGGAAAGTTTATAAGTTTATTGCAAAGTAGGTGAGATCCCCTTTAACCCCTTAAGGACAATGGGCGGCCCCTAAACCCATTGAAAACAATGCATTTTGAGCCCGTACATGTACGGGCTTTGTCATTAAGGGGTTAAAGAGGCTCCAATAACTTAAAGAAGGAGAAGTACAGACAGTTACAAGGTTGCAGTTGCCTTTTACAATAATTCAAGTATTTTATCAAAATGTACCGGTACTTATATTAACATCTGGGAACAGGTGTTGACCTTGCTGTGGTTTTTGCATTATTTAGGGAAATGCACGATGCTTTATCAGACTTGTTTATAAAATGCTACCACTGCTTAATATAATGAAAACAATAAAAATCTGTAAACAATAAATGTACCTGTATTTTGTGTTTCTAATTTCTGAATTAATTTTAATTTAAAAGTAAGAGACAGTTATTACGCAAGGGAATCTGCAAAATGTAAATATCCCTGTCCTAAAATGCATCTTCACTTAACTTCCCCATCCTTACAAAGTCTGCCAGAATCATGTTAGTAGCAGTTAATATCAGTTTTATTTAGTGCATCATATTCCGCGGTGCTGTACAATGGGTATACAGGACATGCATCGCATAACAATTTGGGCAGAAACATCTAAAAAGATAATCAATAACTTGAGAATGCCGCAACCAAACACAGTCTAATATGTAGCCTAGGCTATGAATGAGTTTCAGGAGTTCACAGGGTTAACGAGGATACTAGTGGTAAACTTTTTCACATTTACATTGAATTGGTTGTATAAAATTGCTCAAAATTTTGCTTCATTGCATTTGTGTGAACGCACAAGCATTATTTCAAATGAGAATGTGCGCTGAAGTTAAATACTATAGTTATTAATTTAATATATAGGAAAACAGCTGTATAGTGTGGATGTCCTTGCAGCAGCAGTTGATTTACCTGCACAAGTGGTACATCCTTTGGTAACTTCTCACAAACATCTTCAACCCACTGCATGGGGACACGTAGGGGAGAAAAGTCCGTCACCACCCCAGCAATACTATGCTCCTCCACAAAGGCTGGAAGAACATCCTTGGCATATCCAATAAGCAGATGGAAAGGGATATTTAGTCCCTTACATTCCTACAGGAGACGCGACAGGTTAAAAGGAGGAAAATCGAGTAAAGCTTGAGTCTTTTCTCTTGTGTATTTCACATTTACCTCTGCAACCTCTTGCAGACCCTTCAGCATGAAGCCATAGTGTCGAATTGTTGCATTCAAGAATTTCGGCACCAGACAGAAAGTAACGTGCAACGGCAGCTTCTGTTTCATAGCCAAGCGTTGGGCATAAAGGAAAGCCCAATTATCTGCGTAGAAGAAAACCTCTCAAGAGATTAGAGGGAAATAATGAACAAAACGTGACACCTTCCCTTACACTCGGTGCTTTATTAACACATAAACCTACCACCCTTCTCCTTAACCTGCCTCATGGATTTTATTGCCCCATGGACACACACCTTGGACTCTTTGATCCCGTGACATCCAGTATACAATTCCCATGCCATCATCTTTCAGGTCAGCGTGACTGGACACTAGTCGTACCCTTTTTTTGTTGAATTTAAACTCTGATACAGACAGAGCTGCGTCCAGACGCGACTTCTTAACAGCCTCCAAGAGAGAACCGCTGCTGGGTTCATCTGTCTGTTTTTTCCTCTTCTTGACATCCACATCCGAACTTTCACTGCTGCTCGATTGAGATATTGCTTTATTCGCTCCTGTCGCCTTGGATTGGGGCTTACGCTTTACCGGGCTTTTGACAGTGGCCAATTTTTTTGTGTCCGCTCCGGAACCATTTTCTTGGCCCCCATCTGTTTTTTCGCTTCCAGATTCCACTTTGGGCTTGGTGGGCTTCGCTTTCTGAGACATGACTCTGACGGGCTCCCAAGCACTGCTAAGATGTGAGCATTTCAGGATCAGCCTGCAAAGCACTGAAGTGTAAAGAAGGAATCAGGAAAAAGGTTCAATCACACATATATATATATATATATATATAGCTAGTCATAGAGGTACTTCCGCATAAGTACATTTATTTATTGAAAAGAATTATAGCTTGTGATTTGTATGTCAATCAGTGGAATTGTTTTGGAGATATTTAGTTTACAAGTTCATCTCATGTAGCTATTAATCAGCAACAGAGCCAGCATTACCAAATCACCCTAAAGCGCACTCTTTTATCTGGCCACGCAGAACAGCGTATATAAAATAAAAATGCCAACCCATTCTACAGGAAGATTGCTTGTTAGTGTGTTGGAGTAACACCTATTGTCTTAGCTCCTGGCAACTAACCGCCCACGTGCCAGGAGAGAGAGGTCATCACATTCACATCGGGAAGTCTGAAAACTTTTTTCTTTTCTTTTAAGTGTTAGAAAAAGAAATAAAACTCAATGATGAAGGATACCTCTATAAGTTAATAGCAAGAGGCCACATGCCGCTGGCCAGGCTCCTCCTGGTTGAGTCCCCCTCCTCCCTATTGACCATATCTTTATTGATGTATAGATACAAGAGATACTTATTGAGAGAAACTGAGGTCATACATGGTGCATATTAAAAGCTTCATTTTCCTCAATTGTACCAGAGTAGGGATTTGGCCCATCTAGCCTGCCATACACCTATCTCATGCATGTTTAAATCCCCTTACTCTGTTAACCTCTACCACGTCTGCTGGGATGCAATTCCACTTAAGTGCTACCCCGTCGATAAACTTCCTCTACTTTTACAGCATATGATGCAATGCACACCACTATATCACTTTTATTGTTTACGTATAAACCTGTACAGAACATACACGTGGGCCTGCATCAGTGAAACACAGCTCAGCAGCATCGTTAGCAAAAATCCGGTGCAGAAGCCATGAACATTATTGATGCAGCCTGCAAGGATCACAATACCTGCCCAGGCCCATCTCGACATCCATGACTCTAATATATAACCACTTTATCTTTACAATTCACCGTCTCCGTGACCCTAAACACCGCATCTTCTGCCCATCAATACTATACCTACAGCGCGTGCATCCGCCTTGTGTAACATCTAAAGGCGCGCGCCAGCATATTACATAAAGCGACAGATAGAAGGGTTTCAGGATGACGTGGTGGGCGGGGTCGTGCAACAACGCTTCCGGGTTTAGTAGCATTTTTAATAGCTTTTGCTGAAAGCTTTGCGTTAGTGATGGGAAGTTCGGATCATTAAAATGAATCGGATCATTTCGATTCGTTCACTGAAATGATCCGATTCATGATCCGAATCTTCGGATCACTCAGTGTGTCTGCACGGAGTTACTGTTTTCCAGTAACTCCGTGCAGGCACACTAACGATTGGCCCCGCCCCTTTCATTATGAATCCTCCCCCCTGCCTCCAGTGATGTCAATGAAGGCAGAGAGTCGTTCAAAGATTCGGATCTTACAGGGATCCGAATCTTACAGTGATCCGGATCACTGTAAGATCCGGATCATTGTAAGATCCGGATCATTGTAAGATCCGGATCTTTGAACGACTCTCTGCCTTCATTGGCATTCTAATCATTCAGAGAATGTCACCATACTGTTATAAATAAATAAATACATTAATAATCACTGCCCCCAGGATTTACATTCCCCTTTACCTGCAACTGCACCTTAAGCTAACTTTATTACATTCATTAAATTAACCCTTACCATTAAATTAACCCTAAACACCCCATCAAAAATTAACCCTTAATTAACCCTTAACATCCCATTAACCATAACTGCCCCCAAATTAACC
>VKOC01001932.1:0-23017 GCA_009364415.1 Spea multiplicata | reverse complement strand
TGTCACGGACAGGGCTATCGGCCGAGCCGCGACGTGGGAGTACGGGCGTAACAAGGGTCAAACGCCAACCAGACTTCCGGCGCGTTTGGTCACTTTCCCCGCAGGGCACCAAGCAACCACCACCAACCCCAACCAGTCACCCCAAAACTCCCAGTGTAAAACACGCTGCCACCACCAAGAACTTTAAAACCGGGCGTCTTAGGTTACCCAAAAACAATCAGACTGCGATAACTACACAATCCCCAAACTGATATCTATAGTTAACCGCTTAGTAACGTGACGTATCTATATGTATACAAAAGGCTACTTCTAGGCTGGATTCGATTAGAGAACAAAGACAGAACTGATTAAAAATGTTTAATCTGAGTAAAAATGGGTCACAGTGCTGTTACATAAAAATGCATATAAAAAGAGACATAGACTTAGATAGTACAAGTACAAAACAGTATAAAAATAAAAGGGATAAAACAGAGTATCATACCACACTTCCTTGGAGCCTTGATGTTGTCTCTCTGATGGTAAAAATAGGCTCTCTCCCATTACCAATTGCCCACCTTTTTATCCCCCCTCCCAAGACCACCCTTTTCCTGTTACCTGAGCAAGGGGATGGGAGTAGGGGGTTCAGAACTATGACCTTCTGAAGGCGGGGTTATATCTGTTCAACTTTGGTCTGGGATCACAAAATATGTAATATAACGCCGACCGAGCTTGGCATAATTATGACACCAGGATCATCATCATTCTCTGGTCCTAGTGATCATTTTCATACCAAACTCCACACCTGTATCAGTTGGCACAAGGGCACATTCGCATAACACTTGCTATGGACATGCCTGCATGGCGTGTTTGGTCTCCCTGAAACCAGCACATCACAGGCATAATGATGCAATGTATGATGGGGCCCAAGAGTTATGTACTCATCATATTTTGGACATTATGCATTTAATAATTTTACCCTGTGTCAATTGATACTCTGTCTCCACACCCCAGGGAGATGTTGCCAGGATGTCTGGCCTTTTACTCTTCCACAGGCATACCTTCCTGTCCCAGGTGACAATACCCAGCATGGGGTAATCAAGTTTTATTTTGGGTTCTGGCTCCAAAAGGAAAGGTGTGAACAAATGTTACTGGACTAGCCTCAAATCCCTTAACCCATTCAGTGCCAAGCCCCAGTTACTCATGCCATGGCATGACACCTCCCCCTTTAAGAGGGTGGCCCAGAGATTAAGCCACAAGCTTATCTCTGCGCCAACCTACTCCTTCCCTGGGTAACAGTTTCCGGCTAAGATAAAGTATTTCTTTGGGAAGACCCACCCTGCAGTAGGTACTTTTCACCGCATCGGCTACCTTGTCTGTTCTGCTATAGGATAAGGCCATGGTCTCAGGGTACCCAGGGGCATAGTCCACTCCCTTAGTAACGGATTGGTTCTCCATACGGCTCGGTATAGCTACAAGCCCCAACAAATCTACTTGGGTGTCCTGCCCTGGGTTGTTAAACCAAGTAGGCACTACATGAGGGATAACAGAATGGTCACCAGTTTCACCCTCTCCCTTGTGTCCTGACTTTGTAGTCCCACAGAATACAGGCACAGGTGCACAAAAGCCCTCTCTCTGTCCCCTATTATGGGAAGACTGCTGCCGGGTTACCACAGCTATGGTTGAAACAGCTGTTCCACCTATTCCACTCAAAGGAGGCATACATACAGGACCCTGGGAACGAGCTAATCCTGACACAGAGGAACACTCACTCACCCTCTGCCCTTCTCCACGGTCAGGTGGCCCCCTCACATTTTCACACAGCACCTCAAACATCCCTGGCTCTGGCACAGATTCACTCTGCCCTCCCTCCCAGTGATGCAAAACCTTCAAATTCTCAAACGGCACCTCCAACATTCTGGGTTCTGGCACAGACAGACATTCACTCATTCTCTGGCCTTCTTCACAATCGGGTGGTCCTCTCACGCTTTCACAAAGCACCTCAGACATCCCTGGTTCTGGCACAGATTCAATCTGCCCTCCCTCCCAGTGATGCGAAACCTCCACATTCTCACACGGCACCTCAGACATTCTGGGTTCTAGCACAGACAGACACGCACAACCTTTCTGCCCACTTTCTCTATGAGGTTGCCCTGGTACATTTTTACACACTGCCCTTTCTATGGTAGGGCTCCTAGAAGATCTGGATAAATCACAAGTTTCATCCTCCGGCATATATTTTGACAACAGCCTACCCAAATCAGTACCCAGTAACACATTAGTAGGGATGTTATCTGATACCCCCACATCTCTTACACCCTTCCCGGCTCCCCAATCCAAAAATACTCGTGCCATTGGCACCGCCGGACGTACTCCCCCAATTCCCCGCACTGTCAAGGTCTTGCCAGGAATAAAGTCCTCGGAGCTCACTAGCTCTGGACGCACAAGAGTCACCTCTGCCCCCGTGTCTCTGAGCCCCACAGTTACCTTGTTTCCCACAGTGACAGGTTGCAGATTCACATTGGAGATGTTCTCAGTGCTGGAGACAAACAACACCGAAGATGGTGACCCCGAGGGGCGACTCCCTCCAGATGGGGGTGCAGGCTTCCTCTTATCAGGACATGTATTACTAAGGTGCCCCACTTTGTTACAAATAAAACATCTGCGAATATCCCCACGCGTAGAAGTGACATTAGCTCCCCCTCTCCCTGAGGTAGAAGCCGGCGCAGAAGAGGGTATAGTAGACTGGGTGGTGGGGAGCCGTGGTGTAGTGGTCTTCCAGCTGGATGCTCCCGTAGTAAAACCTCTGCTCCGGTCCGATTGTGCTCGGTTGGCAGTGTGGAAATCCGCCAGCTCACCCGCTTCCAGTGCTGTTTTGGGCTCCCGGTCCAACAGCCATTCTTGTACATTGGCTGGGCACAGCTGCAAAAACTGTTCCTTGATGATCAGATCTTCCAAGCTTTCTAAGGTTGTAATCTCCAGCCCTCTAATCCACTGCCGAAATGCCGTCGTCAGGTGTCCCACAACTGCAGTGTAGCTCTCGGTGGAACGCTTTTGCAAAGTCCGGAATTTCTTTCGGTACACCTCAGGGGTAAGGTTGTACCGTCTCTGGAGTGCAGCTTTAATTGCTTCATAGTCCTGGTCAGATTCGGCTGGTAGCTCTGCAAATGCTTCCAGTGCAGGACCGCGGAGACCAGGGATGAGGTACTTTGCCCACTGGTCCTTTGGTAATTGGTACTGCCTGCAAACCTTTTCAAAACTGCGCAGAAAAACATCCAGATCCCCATCTTTGTCCAAAGTGGGAAAATTCTCTGCACGTGGTTTGGGAGCAGAAGAGTCTCTTGAAACCACACTGATAGGTGAGGCACTTAACCTCTCCAACTCTGCCAGTTTTAGTTCATGCTCTCTTGCCGCCTGGCGCTCTGCAGCTTCTCTCTCAGCCAGGCGCTCTGCAGTCTCTCTCTCAGCCAGGCGCTCTGCAGTCTCTCTCTCGGCCTGGCGCTCTGCAGTCTCTCTCTCAGCCTGGCGCTCTGCAGCTTCCCTCTCTTGATATTTAAGGATAAGCTGCAGTCTGAGGTTTGCATCTGCTGGGTCCACGTATTTGAAAACAGTTTGTAGATAAGAGTCCAAGGGATCTCCAGATCTTGGCACGTCACTGACATCAGCTGCAGGTATCTCCCGTGTGACCATGCCTCCCTCAGAAGTGTTTGCAGCATCACTTTGCGCTGCTTGTTGCAAATCATAGTCCACAAGCGCTTGAATAAGTTCATCCTTTGATTTTCCCCGGATGGGAATACATTGTTCACGGCAACGTTGCTCCAGAGCACTCTTGGACTGTGTTTGGTATTCCATTTATCACACCGGCCCAAACAAATGATAGCAAAAGAAAAGAAAACAAAGAGGGGGGGGACTGTTGAGGTGTAAATATACTAAGTATGCACTGAGTTCAGCCTTTGAAAATTGAGAAACAATTTCTTTTTAGTGCCTGGATTAGCAAATCCAGCAACACTGAAATCTGGTACCAAAAAAGATGGAAAAAATCTTTTCAACTATCCCACCGCTATGCCACCAATTTGTCACGAACGCACTCTACTCCAAGCGTGCGCGTGACGTGGTTCTGGTGGTAAAAGGGTTAAAATCCACTATCTGTCTGCCCTAGACCGGAAATAGTGATACAAATACAAAAATCCACCCTTAAAACCACCCGCAATTAACTATAATGATATAACAATATCAAAATAACGCTGCCACCACCAAGACAATTTATAAATGGGGTGCCTTGGTCCCCCAAGCAAATTAAGCTATAAAAACCCACACAGTATATTTTAATACAATAATCAAGTGATTTAAAATTACCGATAAATGGTCTACTCAGGTAACGTGAGTCTTTACCAGACAAAGGCAGAACTTAATAAAGGAATATTTATTATGAATGAAAAAAATCACAGTGCATACAAAAAAGATAACATATGCACAGGGTTAATGGAGATTAGTGATTGGACAGTCTCCTCCACAACAGCTGTAGTTAATGCTTGTTCCGGAGTTGATGGTAAGATCTCACTGTTGGGCTTTCCATGAGAATGTGACTCTCATGGCTGGTAGAAGGCCCCAGACAGGGATTTAAAAACACATTGGGATCTGCAGGACCCATCATTGGGGAGGGATCCATTTGACCAGAAACAGCCTGTTCCTTCTGATTGCTTGGCATTACTGATCCCACTGCAACCAGCACAGCAGGATCATCCAGTGGCGGCATCAACATCACAGGCTCTTTCGGGTCAGCTGTAGAGGAGGGCTTACTTGGACCTGGATATAATTTCCCAGGCCGTCTAACAGCCATATCTGCCAAGGACCGCTGGGGCTTGCTGGGACAGTCTTTATACACATGGTCTGGCTTGCCACATCTGTTGCAAAACTTGGACTTTTCACAGCTAGCGGTGAGGTGGCCCCATTCTCCATTTCAAATCCCCATCTCATTCCATACCTACTGTGGGTTAGATACTTTATTACAATAACGATATAACCAGTAAGAGGGATTTCCTCACCGCCATACAGCAATGTAAAGCAGAGTCCATCCAATCGAAGATTTTCATTAGCACCTCCTCTACAACATACTTTGTTTTCTTCCTTCTCTCTCTCTCTCGGGAACTTCTATCTTGATCGAATTTCTAAGTCTCCTGTCCTTAACAGATGCAAACTTGATGGTTGCAGGCATTTTCCTTTCACCAGAGCAACAAAAATTACTCTGGCATAAGGTAGGCCGCCTGCTGCCTTAAATAACTGTTAACACAAACAGGAATCAGGGTCCAAACACACAGAAAGCAGATAAACTGTAATGCAAAGGCCTGGAATGGTGGAGTCAGCAGGTATTTGAGGAGGAGGGCTGCACCCAGGTAAGCAGATGCAACTAATCAGATCATTAGCATATAGATAATGATTTTTCTGACAGGTGACCTCTAGAGGCTGCAACAGACATTACAGATAACTATTATAGAGTTCAGGCTGACAGTGTGGAATCCTGACAATAGCCCATCTGGAATGAAATAATGTTGATGGGAGAGTCTTTCCCAACAAATTTACTCTGACCATCTTTTACGCAGCCTCCCTTTTTCAGTAGATGCTGCAGTACGAACTACATCCGCTGACTAACATCTTAGTAGAACCCTTTTGTTAACTTAACAGACTTTGAAAAGGTACCGGAGCAAACATTTGAGAAGAGGAAGCTGATGGACTAATAAAACTCCAAAGACAAGTTTTGTCTTTATAGCATTAGCCATGTTTAGGCTTTTCAAATTAGGAAAACACTCTTAACTTTATAGGGTCTTGTCTGGCTTTCCACAATATTGTGTTTTTATGGGAATATTTGCCCTTCAGCATACATTTTGGACTAATTTGTGGGAACAGTTTGGGGAAGGTCCTTTTCAATTACAGCATGACTGTGCCCCAGTGCACAAAGCAAGATCCATAAAGACATGGTTGGATGAGTTTGGTGTGGAAGAACTTGACTGGCCCACACAGAGCCCTGACCTCAGCCCCACTGAACACCTTAAGGACAATCTGGAATGGAGATTGTGAGCCGCCCTATTTCCTCGAACATCATTACCTGATCTCAAAAATGCTCTACTGGATAAATGGATAAAAACTGTACGGAGAGGGTGATTGTCAGGCCCTTTCTTAGGACTCCCAAATCATTTTTTTTACTTAATGTTTTATATTATTGTTTGCCGATGGGGAGGAGGGTTCAAGATATTCATGTTCCAACAGATGCAGTTCAAAAGCAATTTATTGTACATCAAGTTGCTTCCTTTCAATTAGTAAGAGCCATTAACTCTTCACCATATCTTCCTCTAGCAAAGATTCTTTAGAACAGGCTGACTGATATGACTGAATTGGAACATAAGGAGACTAGGGCTGTTACTCATCACTCATCATTGAAGCCCAGAAAATAACTCCCCTTGCTCTCCTCGTGCATTTTTGCATTGCTAAATGTCCATGTATTTTTTGTAGGATTTCTCATCCGAGGGAAACTGGAATTAACAGTCTCCTGCATTTTAACAGTACATCATCTAGCTGCCCCAACTAACCCCCTCCCTTGTGTATTGATGCCCCCACCACTTTGTATTGGTTAATGTGATGCCCTCTTGTCTATTGTTGATGCCCCCACTGTCATGTGTATTACCCCCAGCCATACACCCCCTGTTTATATTGATTTTGTGATGCCACAACCCAGCAACCTTCCTTTTGTATTTAATTTTTAATGGTGTCCCAAGGCAACCCCCCCTTGAATAGGGGTCTGTTTTCCTTTAACCTCCTATTTTTTGGTAATACTTACATTTTTGTGTTTTTTTTTCTCTGCTCGCCTCCGATGTGACGATCCTCTCCCTGCCACGAGGAACTCTTGGCAGCCGCTGAACGGACGCGAGCGGCTGCAAGCTGAGCGGGTGGCCTGACTGCCGCACGACGGACGCTTTCGATCCCGCTTGCAGCTGCTCAGCGGCTGTTTAGAACTTTACGGCCGCATAGCGGCAGCTTTGAAAGTTGGTCTGCCGACCACCGGGCCCATGGACCGGTCGGCCCACTGGGAAATTTACTGGTATCCCAGTGGGCCAGTCCAGCCCTGCTTTGCATGTTTTAAATTGTCTTCACCTTGGCAGGATCAGGCTGTACACCAGAATTTCAGATGATCTCTCCCAGTTTCAATCCATTTTCACGTGCAATCGATAGTACTTTCTCAGACTGTTCATTATGCTCAGCTTCATTATCATCACATATCAGAATGTCATCTATGTACACTTTGACTCCTTCTACTTCATCAGCTGCTAGGTGGTTCGGTGAAATATTTTGGTAGCTGAACACAGACCAAATGGAAGAAGCTTGAAACAGTGTTTTCCAAAGGGCATATTGAAAATACATATGTGCCTTCTTTCTTTCTACAGAGGTATCTACCAAAATCCAGTGGAGGCATCAAGAACTGTAAAAGGCTGGGCACCTACCATATCCAGTAAAATTCCGTGTTGATATTTGTTAGTGCTCCCTTTTAGTACTGGCATTTTACTCCAGACACAGCCTTAGTCAATTGGGAAAGTGCTAGTGTTTGTTTTCATATACAGGCTAAATCTTTGCTTGAATGATTTTCACATTTCCTCCAGATTAACCACTAACAGAAATCTTACATACGTTTGACGTCAATGGGTATTAACAACCTCCAAAGTTTGTTTCAGCCTTAGAACGCTTTATCGTTAACAAAGAGGCACAATATTACAGCAGATGCAAAACCTTTAGACCTTGTTCAAGCAGATGCTGTAACACAATCATGCCACTCCATGAATGGAGAAAAATGTGCTAAGCATGGGAAGCAACAAAGTAAAGTCCAGCAAAGATACTATACTCCTTAGAATGATATTTTGCAGTACCATTGAGTAGGCTCATTGAGTACCAAGGAGTATAGTATCTTGATATACCTTTGTGTTTAACCTAAACATGTTGGCTGCCTGTAAGGTTAAGGGCTGCTACATTGTGGTAACATTCTTTAAAATGTGGTAGCTTTTCCAATACAGATCCTAGACTTATACTATATGATCACGGGTATATGTACACCTGACCATCACACCTATATGAGCTTGTTGGACATTCCATTCCAAAACCACTGTCTTTAATATGGAGTCCCCCCACTTTGTGGCCTCCAAAGCTTTTGGAGTATTTCTGTAGGAAGTTGCAAAGACACTGATGTTGGATGTGAAGGCCTGGCTGGCAATTGGCATAGTAATTCATCCCAAAGGTGTTTAATGGGATTAAGGTGAGGGCTCTCTGCAGTCCAGTTTCTTCACACGAAACTCTTCAAACCATGTCTTTGTGTATAAAGACTCAGTCATGCTGGAATAGGAAAGGGCCTTTATGAAACTGGTGCCACAAAGTTGGAAGCATACAGTTGTCTCAAATGTCTGTAGCATTAACATAACCCTTCACTAGAACCTAGCACAAGGGACCTAGCACACCCCTCGAAAATAGCCCCATGACATTATCCCTCCTCCACCAAACTTTGCAGTAGGCACTATGCATTCCAGTAGGTAGCTTTCTTCTGCCAACCGCCAAACTAGATTTAATCATCAGACTTCCAGATAGTAAAGCGTGTCGTGAATCTATGCTGAGGCATTCAGCAACACCGAGATCTGCAGCAGGGGTCCCATTTGGCCCCTCCCTCAGACGTCAATGTCCTCTATATAATACGGCGAGAGAAACCAGACACCAAAAACCAACCCCAGGACACATAGTGACTACCCCGGAGAGCGATCACAAGCCCCACTACAAGAGATTTTGCCTCTCGCAAAATGTCGGCACCCTTTAAAAAATAAACACATTCTCAAGAGGGTCTCTCCAGAGAGTCATAGAGCTCAGCTAACTAATCACATTATGATTAGTAAAATAAATGAAAAAAAAGGAAAAAAATAAGTGGTAAAAATAAAAACTGGCAACATGTAAAAATAATTGCCCATTGATGTTATATAAAAGTCCTAAAATAAGCGCTATAACTCCATAAAAGTGATCGCATGGAAGTAATTAAAATACTGGCATTTTAAATGTCCATGGGGTGTCCAGTTTTAAAGAATGAATGATTTGATGGGGTAAAACAAACTGGCAGGGTTCAAAGATGGGCAAAAATAGGACATGGGCACAGACTGACTGGATGTTGAAATTCCAATGGTGGCCTTTTACCTCCCAAATAACCGGACAAACCCATGCATAGGTGGTATCACTGTACCATTGCTAAACACATATTGGGGTGGTGTTTGAAATATATCAGGAGCTTACAGCCTGAATAGAATGTGTGGAATAAAACACAAAAAATACTATAGCAAACTTTGACAAAGGCTAGTGGTAAGATGTATGCATGGAAAAACTTAAAATACCAGCATTTGAAATATCCTGGGGTGTTTAGTTTTCAGAAATATATGATTTGATGGGGTAACCTAAATTGGCCAGCTTAAAAGATGTCTCAAAAAACACATGGGGCAGAATTTTTCAACGTATCAACATTCCAATTTGAATTCTTTCTGAACCATTAAGTCTGAGGAATGGCACGTGACAAGGCTGCCCTGTGTCCCCGTTATTGTTTATCTTGGCAATGGAGCCTCTGGCCTGGGCACTTAGGGAGAATGCCTCTATCTGTCACAGTTCCGGCTGCTGCTGCTGCACCCTCAGGTCCCGGAAGACACAGGCAAGTCGATGCCTGTGAACGCCGGGTTCCGGGGTCGCGGGTCACGGTCTCGGATCCCGGCAAACACAGGCAAGCCGATGCCTGTGAACACCGGGCTCCAGGATCGCGTGTCACTAACGCGGATCCCGGCAGACACAGGCAAGCCGATGCCTGTGAACGCCGGGCACCGAAGTCAAGTGACACAGACGCGGATCCCGGTAGACACAGGCAGGCTGATGCCTGTGATCCACCGAGCTCCGGGGCATATAGGGCGTCCTCCGGGGATCATCCTACCACACTGCAGCAGCCTGCCTGCAGTAGGGGAGACCCCCGGAGTCAGAGACTTACCTGTACTCGGTCCCTTCCTCGCGGCAGGAGCTTTTCGTTACCACGCAACTGGAGGCGTGGTTTGGATGGCCGACTAGAGCTTCAGCGGTGATGTCATCTTGGGGTGGGGTTAGGTTCTGGCGCCAGATTTAAAAGTCAGGAAGTGCTCTAGCCCGTTACCCTGTTGTGGTCTTTATGCTCGGTTGTGTTTTGAGTTACTTCCAGTTATTTTTGACCCTTTGCTTGCTTGACCTCTCCTCTCTTTGCCTGCCGATTTTGTACTGTGCTTTGCTGATCTTATTGCTGAACCACGGATTGTCTGACTACCCTCTCTGGATCTCGACCACGGCTTACCTGACTACCCTCTCTGGATCTCGACCACGGCTTGTTGTGTTCCTGTGTCCGGATCCTGGCTCGGCTATCCAGTCTTAGCTAAGCCTTTCACCTTGTACTGCCAACTCCGTATCTTCTACCTATACCTACCTTATCTGGCCTCCTTGCTGTTGGGATCATCTAAATCCTGGGGTGCTGCTGCCAGGGGCTCCTCCTTTGGTCGTAGTGTTCCAGGTGGAATAACTTCCGCGGTGAGTGCCAGTGTAAGGGAGGTCGTGACACTATCAATGGACTTATAGCAAATACTACACATAAACTTGCGATTTATGCAGATGATATGTAATGCATGATTACGGAACCACATGTCTCACTTCAACATGTGATCATGGAATTAAATACTTTTAGAACCCTGTCTAATTACCAAATAAATTTGCAGAAATCTGAAATCTTGCGAGTTCACGTATAGGATGAGCCAGGTTGATTAGGTCATTTCCATTTTGGTGGCAAGATTCGGCCCTCAAATACTTAGGTTTATGGATTCCAGTAGATCTTTCCCAGATAATGTACCTTAATTACAATGCTCTTTTGTCCTCATTAATTGTGGACTTACGTAGATGGGCGGTACCACATATTTCATGGTTTGGCCACATTCTACCTAGATTCTTGTATCTTTTGCAGTGCTTACCTATGTTTTTGCCCAGGTCATATTTCAGGGCTTGTCATAGAGCTTTTATGAAATATGTTTGGGGGGAATGTAGCCTAAGATTGTCTCTCACCTCACTAGACCCACAGCTTAAGGGGGAATGGGCTTTCCAAATATAGAGTGGTATTGGATGGCATCTAATCTGCGGAGAGTAGTGGAATGGTCGATAGAGGCGTCAAAACAGTGGCTGCCTCTTGAGAATTCCTTTTTTGTCCATCATATTTCTGCACCTCTGTGGCTGCCAGACCACTTTAGAGGACTTACACTAAACACCCATTCCACAATATCGGCAACATTGAAGGTCCTTAAAAGGGTTGCTTCAAAACAATGTCTTACCTCCATACTCTCCCCGCTTTTCCCCCTTACACATAATCCAGAACTTAATACACACATTAATAGTGGGCTCTTGAGAGTACTTACACCTACACATTTGAGAAATTTGTCAGGTGACTCGAGACGAGGGCTTTAGACCTATTGGAGACCTGGTTCAACAGGATCCTCCTCCCTTCCAGACTGTTTTCTTATATCACCGACTGAAGCACTACATCTCCTCTCTGTTGCCAAATCCTCAACTCACAAGAGCTTTATCTGGTTTTGAACTATGAGCTCTGAACCCTCTTATCTAAAATATATGCATTACTACTTAACGAACATGGAAACGCGAAACCCTTTCTTTAAGTTTAATGGAGAGAGATCTTCATTCTCCATTTACCATGTCAGACTGGGTTAACATGTTACCCACAAAGAGGCAATATCCAGCAAAATCCAAGAGTGCTTCTTTCAATTACTTTCATGTTGGTATAAAGTCCCAGCAGAAATTCATCACCATCTCCCCCAGGTTTCTCCCTTATGTTGGAGGTGTGGATTAGAAGAGGGCACCTATGTTCACTCATGGTGGGAATGTGCAGACATTCAATCTTTCTGGGGGGGGGGTAATTGAGGTAATTAGAGGCACTGTTGCTACACTATACACACTCTTCTTTTGGTACCTATAAACATTCCTTGAAAGTACACTTGATACGTGCTGCTATGCTATAATTCCTAGGTTCTGGAAAACCCCAGGCCCCCTCCTATTAATTCTTGAATAAATTTAATTTTTGCAAATGGAAGATTAAGTGGCCGCAGCTAATGGTTGAAAATACAGGAATGGTCTTAAATGGTTACCCTTGACAACTTTCGTGCCCTCTACTCGACTCCTTGATCTTTGCTTTCTACAACACCAGGCCTCCACCTCATCTTAGATAAATATGATGAATTCCTTTGGCGTTCAATGACATGGTCCAAACAACTCACACACACTACACCATCTTTAGGGATATAGGGTATTGGCAACATCTTGGAGCATTTCAATATGGATTTTGTTCTTCTCACTTCGTTCTTTTTGTTTTCAGTTCCAACATTGTTACATTATAATACTGTGAATAATATTCTCCATACATACTGTATTACACTGTATCATGACTTGATATGGTGCCGTATTGACTCTGGTGTGCTGATATTTGAACCTTGTCATTTTTTCCAGTTTTAAGATTTTGTTATACCATGGGAATTTCCCCAAAACTTGTCTTGTATAAGATTATGCATATTGTAAACCATTGTCACATATTTGCATGTATCTTGTCATTTTGCATATTTTCAATAAACAGAGAATTGACTCCAATTTGAAAAATGCACACCTCCCAAATGTCTACTTTTAGTCCCCAAACAACCCAACAAAGCCATGCATGGGGGGGGGGGAATCATTTTACTAAGGAAATGTTTGTGAACACATATTGAACTGACTGGCTTCTAAGATGTCCCAAATGACACATAAGGGTAGAATGACCAGTTTTGAAAAAAAAACAGTTTTGAAATAGCAATATGCTACTTGTACTTTGCCCTATAAAAAAAGTTGGGTATTTCTAACCTAAAGACAAATAGTAGAATCTATTCACCAGGTTTTTTTAATTTGCTTTTGTAGATGAGTAAAATATTTTTCAAATAAAAGTAAGAAAATTTGCTTTTTTAAATGTTCATCATATTTTATATTTTATTTATAGTAGTAGTAGTATAGTAGATGATACAATCCAAAAATGATATCTAAAGATAAACCCTGTATTTAACCTTTGTGGGTACACGAAATGAAAGAAGAAAATTACAGATAAACACGAGTACCACAGAAATGTTAAAACAGCCATTCTCATGAATGGTACCAAAAATAAAATCAACCATTGCCACAAAGGGGTTAATAGTACTTACAGCAGAAAGAGGCAGACCTAGTAGAGCAAAAATGTCATGAAATGACTTGTGGCACAAGTGGCATCCTATGACATACATATGTGCCTGATTTGTATGCACCTGTTAGCAGGGCCAGACTGGGACTGAAAAGCAGCCCTGAAAAAATTTGGAGACCAGCCCCATATACTTTATCTCACGGTCAAGCTCTTATACCCACACACACCCCTTATACATACCCGAGTCACACTATTTGCCATTCTTTTTATCACATTTTTTGTATTAAAATGCCAGAAAGCAAAAGTGTTAAAAGGCCCTAATAAATTAAATACATTAGACATAATGGGATCAAAATATTTGCTACTGTGAACATTTTTAGATGAAAAAGTTCCATTTTATTCAGTGGAACAAAACACTGATCACATTATTATTCACGATATTCTGGTAAGAAACTTTTATTTCTTTATTAATTCATGTAGACTATTTTTTTTTCATATTTAATTAAAGGTATGAGACATGTTTGGTTTTTATTTCCTTTTATTTGCCAACCTACCCCTGAGTTATGCACATCTGCCCCCAGGCTTGCCACTCTGCCCCCCCCTGATATGCCTTCTAACCCCCTATATGCCACTCTGCCTCCAGAAATGCCTTATGCCCCCTATATGCCATATAGGGGGTTAAAAGGCATATCATGGGACAGAGTAGCATTCATGGAGGCAGAGTGGCATAAACGGGGTTAAAAGGCATATCATAGGCCACTCTGCCTCCCCGATATGCTTTATACTCTCCTATATGCCACTCTGCCCCATAATATGCCTTTTAATCCCCTATATGCTACTCTGCCTCCAGAAATGCCTTTTACTCCCTATGTCACTCTGCCTCCATAAATGCCTTATACCCCCCTATATGCCACTCTGCCTCCCTGATATGCCTCAACCTTCCTATATGCCCCTCTGCCCCGTGATATGCCTTTTAACCCCCTTTTTGCCACTCTACCTCCAGATATGCCTTCTGACCCCCTATATAATACTCTGCATCCAGAAATGCCTTATACCCCTATATGCCACTCTGGCATATAGGGGGTTAAAAGGCATATCATGGGACAGAGTGGCACATAGGGGGGTATAAGGCATTTCTGGAGGCAGAGTGACATATAGGAGGACACACTTACATACACACATGCCGATTTTTTTTGTTTTTAACAAATACAAAAAAATATTATACAGTTTGTACAACAAATACATTAGTTTACTGACCTTCTACTTCTCTTGACTTCCGTCCCCTGGTAGCTGCACCCTGTTCTCTTCTCTATCCTGAAAGGATATCACTGACTCTACATCCGGTGCTCCAGCAGTCTGAGTGCTGATGCGGCCGGCGCTACTATACTTGTTTTTTTAATTTAATATGGCAAGCTGGTCCGGCTTGCCATATTAAAAATTTTAAAAATGTATTAAATTAGTGCTGGCCGGTGACATCAGCACCCAGCAGCCGTGTGCGATGGCCGCCTAGTGATGGGAGCAGCGTGAGGGGTGAAAGCTCCGCCCCCTCGCACGGACCTTTCACCCTTCACGCAGCTCCTATCACTATGCAGCCATCAGATTGCTGGGAATGTAATCTAAATGGCCGATGCGTGCTGATGCCGCCGGCCGGAGCCCACCGGGAAATTTGCCTGTCAGCAATGATTGTGGCTGAAACACCTAAACTTATTAATTAGGTGTCTGCATACTTTTGGTCATAAAGTTATGTTTAATAATGCTATCCATCCATTTCTGTGTAGTTCTGCCCATGTACATCAAGCTACAGGACATTTTGTGAAGTACACCACGTGTGTCATTTGACATGTAATATGGCCTTTGATGAGTGAATGTTTAAATTAATTGCCCACAATCAAGTTATTGCAGGTTGCATAATTGAAGAATCTAAACCATCCCACTGTGGGCTGTAAAAAATTTGATTATTTCTAATAATAGGGATTATCAGCCTGAACTATGAGGTCCTTAAGATTCCTGTCCCTATGAAAAGTCAAATGCTATCATTCTGTAGTATAAATCAATACTTTTTAATTAAAGAAAAAATACCTGCTGTGGTATATATGGTAACAAACCCCAATTCCTCCTTTTTCTATTCTTCTCTTATGGATCTCATACCATCACAATAACATTATGTATAATCTATTCATCCTTTCTCCTCAATTATTGAAGGGGCATGGAAATGCTTATGGATGTATATAATATTTGTATCAGTGTATTTTGTATTAAGTGGGTTTTTTTTTTTACTTTCTGTTAAGTTATTGTTAATGTCCAAAAATTAAACATTAAATGAACACTAATTTAATGGTATTTAATCCATCCATGAAGGATGTCAATGTAGATTCAATGCCCTGTGAAATGAAAAAGGTATCATCAGCGCATCTAGAATAGCAGACGATATAGAGCTAGTGATTGCTGGAAAAAAAAGTTACCCGTATGCCTCCAAATTTTAATCTATATCTGATGGGGCCACATTGCCCCATAGCTGTCCCTTGAATTTGTTGGTAAATTATGTTCTCAAAATGAAACTATGATCAAGAAGAAATTAGTGGATTATTGTCATATTGTTATAGTTGCTTGACAAGTTTTTGCCAAAAAAATATTTCAAATTGGCATTCAAATGTATATAAATCAATAACAAATTCAAAGGTGTCAAACTCTGCAGTCAAAAAAAACCAAACAAACCTATACTAAGAGCCAAAGCTTTATAATTTGGTTAGAGGAGCGGAACATAAGTTATACTTAATAGTGTTTTGCTCTGATATATAGACGATTATAATGATTTAAAAATGACCCCCGAAAAATCTGAATATTCATTTAGTAAAAAAAAAAAACCTGAATATAAGACGACCCTATATGAAAAAAAGTTTTACAAGTAAATTTAATTCATGTAAACTATTTTTTTTCATATTTAATAAAAGCTATGATTGAGAAAAATATATTTTTGTTTTTATTTCCTTTTGTTTGCCAACCTACCCCCCATGCACATCTGCCCCCAGGCTTGCCACGCTGCCTCCCTGATATGCCTTATACCCCCTATATGCCACTCTGCCTCCAGAAGTGCCTTATACCCCCTTTATGCCACTCTGCCTCCAGAAATGCCATTTAACCCCTATATCCTACTCTGTCTCCAGAAATGCCTTTACCCCTATATGCCACGCATATAGGGGCTTAAAAGGCATATCATGCATAATCGAGCAAATATAAGTATTGTTTGTTCCTTCTCTCACATCTGGTTACTGTTCTGGCTCCTTTGTCTCCTCCTCCTCTTTTGCCTTTTGGTTTTCTTTAACCTCTTTAAGGGATTTTGTGTAAGTGTCTGAGCCCTTTTTAAAAAAGACAAAATAATCTAAAGTAGAAACACTAGCTGAACTCACCACTTATCAAAAGGGTCTGGTTATTAGTTGTTCAGCTTGAGACCGCCAGTACTGTTATTTCTATCTTTTTTATGGTAATAGATCAGTCTTAAATTTAGTAAGTCTATCATTCAATGCTTGATTATTCTAAGATAATTCTTCCTGGCTGGTGACTTTATCAGTCTGTATTTCTAATAATCACCTTAGTTGTATGCTACTTTGATCAATTACCAATTATATTTATGCAATATCTGACTTCTGTAGATCAGTAAATTGTCTATCCATTCTGACTGGGAACAGTTTCAATTTAATTTGAGAGAATGGTTAGTACCTTGGGATTCAGGAAATCATGTAGTTTTCACATTTTATATTTTTTTCATCCAGCTTGTAAAATGTTTTCTTAATTTTGCTTACAGTTGTATACATTTAATGGTTAGTATTTACAGTAAATTGATATATATTGTTTTAGAGCTAGGCTTTGAATATCTTTATTGTAACTTCTATATGAGGCACCTGTAATTTGATTTCCTTTGTTAGATTCTAAAAATATAAAGCAGGAGTCAAGCAATTAGAATGACAAAAGTTGGATAAACCCACACAGATATTCCTCACAATCATTTAGCTGTGGGAAAAGAAAATGAGCTGGAAAAAAAATGTAAAAAAAAAATCTTGGCAGATATACCATATATTTGCATATGATGTGTGACTTAATGATTGATTATGTTTTCAACACATCATTATTTTATGTCATTCCAGCATTTACTGTGAATATGCTCCTTTAGGACCAATTTAAAAGTGTCACAGCTGTACTTCACAAATGATGTTGATGCTTGCTCTGTTCCCGCTGCAATAAATTAAACTAAGGTTCTGGTATTTCTGGTGTCTTACTCCAGAAAACCTAAGCTTTGGTTAACATGTTGGTTTCAGCATCATTTTCAACAAGAAGTGCAAGTTTCTGGCTCAATTACCTGCAATAACAGAATGGTGTCTGTACTGAACCAAAGTACATGCCCATGAACCAAAGAAGATCTGTTTTGCAGATAAGCAACTCTATTCTCAATTCTAGTCCTTGGGGTCATTTAAGCAATCAATCAATATTTTAAATACTAAGGACTTGGTTTTATTCTTAATAATACTGTTTATTCTGTGAATTGAATGTTGTACAGTCCAATTAACAGTGTTTGGAAAAGGCACATGAAAAAGCAGTGTAGAAATAGAAACAAGCTTGCGCCTTAGATCCAAATCAGAATAAAACAATAAATGACAGTTCTTTCTTTGCCATACAGAGCCGTAACTAGGGATCTTGGTCCAAAAACATGGTCAGGGAAGTTGCCCTATGGAAGTTATGGCACTAGCTTTTTGCAGTGTCCCAGTTGGACAGGTTCACTTTCCTTTCTGTTTCCAGGGATCTTCTGCTATGGGTTATAAGATCCAGGAAGTAACCATAAATGCTGTGTAAGTTAACTAAATGCACACATGATTAACAAAAGAGGAACGTGTTTTACTACTAGGAACACCCTTCATTGTAAAATGTTTCACTCCATATGTTAAATACATGAAAATATAAAAGAAACAAGGGACAAAAATGGTGTAATATATGATGTTTAATATAATCCACAGTTGAAATGTGCAGGGCTTGTTTTTTTTTTTAAAACTACAATCTTGTTTATCTCATTCTCTATGACAGTTACAGCAATAGGATAACCTTCTCTCCTGTTCAATCCTTTCTCTACACGGTGGAGTTCTAACATAGCTCGTAGGAGGGAGAACCCCGTTGAATGAATGGTATTTGTGAGCTCTATTTGCTTTTTATAGCTTTTATAAAATGCCATTTTAACTAGTGAGTGCAATTTTTACTGTGGATTATATTAAACTCATTATATAATTAATTATTAATAGATTATTATTATTTATTGTTTAATATAGCGCCATCAAATTCCGTAGTGCTGTACAATGGGTGGACAGGACAAAACAAGTAGTATGTAACATAACAATTTGACTTACAGAGACAACAGGTAAGGAGAGCCCTGCTCAAACGATCTTACCATCTAGAGGGATTTAGGATGTATTTACAAAATAGGTAAAAGTGCCATCATTAGGGATGGACCAGCCACACTAGGAAAGTATCACAGGAGAGGGACTAGGAAAGGTGAGCTAAAGGAATATGGGAGGGTGTTAATGTGCAATGTTGTAAGCATCCTTAAAGAACTAGGTCTTGAGGGATTTTTTTGAAGGAATAAAAGGCACGGAGAAAGACGGATAGGCTGGGGGAGAGCATTCCAGAGGATAGGGACAGCCTGCAGCGGTGCGGGGGATCTGGATCTTAGTCTCATAGTCAGACCTCTATTTGAGGTCTGATTATAAGACGACCCCGATTAGAAGACGAGGGGTATTTTTCAGAGCATTTGCTCTGAAAAAATCCTTGTGTTATAATCGAGCAAATACGGTACAAGTGTTTGTAAAACATGTCCCTGAAGAAAGGGAACAAGCCTGCATATTCCCTATACCGCCAACACTTGTCAGTGTCCGTTGATGGTTTCTCTGTTTCGGTTGGTAAAACGGTCAGAGAAAGGTGGACCTGTTTGCTTCTCAGTCTACTGCCCAGACATCTAGATTCACTTCACGGACTTGGAGAAAAGGGGCTTTAAAAATGCATCCTTCTTCTCCTCAGATCTCAGAACTAATGTCTCCTGAATCAACCTCTAGATCAAGGGAGCCGAACCCCTTTAGGATGGGCAGCAGATTGCTTCTAAGGTACCAAACTCCCGCAGTTAAAGTGGATAGCAGCCGTGGTAGAATGCAAATCCATCTCTTTTTATTGAATCAGGTTCTGGATTTAATTAATTCTTCTAGAATAGGTAAGAAATGATTAAGAACTTCAAAAAGCTGGTTCCCATATTATCCCTACGAAAGACATAGACTTTGTGCTATGTCTTCAACCTTTATTCACACTTTGTTTATTGAGGGTCACCCAGTTAGAGGGGCCTTGCCGTTTATCTAATTATCAATATCTAAAAACCACCACCAGGTGTATGCAATTATACTCACTTGCTGTTATTAGGTGGTTGTGCCTCCAAATGTGACAACATACAGTTTGATCTGCAAACTGCCTTTGTCCTAGGGATAGCAACATGTGTTCATGCTATTACTTATGGTTTTTATTTAGTTTTTATTTGAATAAACCTCTCCTCCTTGCCTTTTTTTCTTTTAGATTACAATCATCCTCCTAAACAGGACCAGCAATCCAAGGACCAGACTATTTGGGAAGCTCAGAAGACAGGACTTGACTGGCGTTCTCTTTCTTCCTTCAAAATGTTATTTTTCTGTATATAAGGAGAAAGAAATCCTAGTACATTCTACATCCTCTCTGTTAATAGATTTCTTCATTATATTGATAATGTTATTGCATTCAGAAGGGCATTTTGGTTACCAAGTGTCCTTAAGCTCTTATAGCTTTGTTAATAAAATCGTTATGTTCTTGACCGTTTCTGGATTTATAGTGTTTATTATCCTTTGAGCATATTATTTTGACTTGTGTCCACAATGGTTGGGAGTTAACTCTCTGTAGTTTCCTATTTTAAACTAGGGACTTCCATACGCAGCACCTTATTGGCTGAGAGACAACGCTGCTGTCGTGCTTGAGGACAGCATGGGCATTTTCTTCTAACAACCACTAGCTCTTGCTAGGCAATTATGCTCATCCCTAGGACACAAAAAGCTTGCAGATCATATATTCTTGCAAACTCTATATGCCATCAACTGGCTTGCATAGTTTGATAAGTAACACTTGGAATTATCCATAATAAAGCTGGTTTTAGTTTAATCTAACTGAAGCACTTTTGCACGTATCACTGTATCTAGTCAATACATCATTACTTTGGGTTAAATGGTTTGCTATAGCTTAAGAACTCAGGGCATTAGAAAGTAAGTTACCTAATTTCCTAAGCAATAACAGCACACAGGCTATGAATTATTTCATTAAAGTTAACTAACAATTGCCTCAACAGAAGTAGCAGTATGAAATTGGCACTCCTGTGAGTGAAGCAAAATAAATTACAATTGAATAAAAACATTGCAAATTGTTTTTATAGAAATCACCTGGATTATAATAGACACATTATATGATCAAACAAAACTGCAAGTTATTTTGTTCATAATTAGAAAACTAAACAATTGAAAAATGACCTGAACTCGAAGGAAAAAAAGATAAAACCGGTAATTTTTCTATAATCTTGAAAACAAACTATAGTGAAATATGTACATGTAGATTCTAGCCTTTCTTTAAGAAACAAAATTATATTTTGTGTACAAGTTATTGTTGTGGTCATATTTGTCTATGTATATGTCAACATATTTTTAAAAGGGATCAAAATCTCAACCAGTCAATTACAGGCCAGTAAGCTTAGGTGTTACATATAGATCTGGGTGTGTAGCCATAGATGTGATTTATCTGGGCTTTGCTAAGGCTTTTGATACGGTTCCACATAAAAGGTTACTCTACGAATTAACAGTAACAGGCTTAGGAGCAAATGTCTGTATTTGGATTGGAAATTGGCTGAAGGGAGTTGTTGTGAATGGATGTTTCTCAGACTGTACACAGGTATTAAGTGGAGTGCCTCAGGGGTCTGTCCTGGGTCCTCTTCTTTTTACTTTATTTATAAATGATCTCCCAAGCTGCATTGAGATCCATGTCACAGTTTTTGCTGATGACACAAAATTAGGCAGGGTAATTCAGACTACCGTATTTGCTCGATTATAAGACAAGGTTTTTTCCAGAGCAAATGTCTTATAATCGGGGTCGTCTTATAATCAGACTTCAAGTAGGTCTGACTATGAGACTAAGATCCAGATCCCCCGCAGATCCTGGATCCTCCTGTCCCCCCACTTACTTAAAAGGCATATCATGGGGACAGTGGCATATAGGGGTTAAAAGGCATATCATGGGGCAGAGTGGCAAGCCAGGGGGCAGATGTGCAGGTTGAAAAAAAAAGAAAAGAAAAACACAAACATTTTCTCAATCATAGCTTTTATTAAAAACAAATTGTTCACATAGTTTATATGAATTAACATTTACCAGTAAAACTTTTTCCCTATAGGGTCATCTTATATTCAGGTTTTTTTCTTTTTCCATAAATTAATATTCAGATTTTGGGGGGTCGTCTTATCGAGCAAATACGGTAATCTTGATGTTTCTTCTTTGCAGGAGGATTTAGACAGAGTTGGGGACTGGACATACAAGTGGCAGATGGGGTTCAACAAAGATAAATGCAAAGTAATGCATTATGGTAAAAAATAATAAAAATGCAACCTATACTATGAATGGAATATCCTTGGGGAAAACTATCAATGAGAAGGACTTAGAAATAATGGTAGACAACAGACTTGACAACAGTGCACAATGCCAGCAAGCTGCTGCAAGGGCCAATAAGGTCTTGGCATGCATAAAACAAGGTATTGATTCACGGGAGGAGGATATCATCTTGCCTCTTTACAGGTCAATGGTAAGACCTCACCTTGAATATGTGGAACAATTCTGGGCACTGGTACTTAAAAAGGACATTATGGAACAAGAAAAAGTGCAAGGGAGGGCTAATAAGCGGATTGGGAGATACTAGTTATGAAGTGAGACTAAAAAAGTTAAAATTATATACACTGGAAAAACAGTGTCTTAGAGGGGATATGATAACATCATATAAATATATTCAGGGCCAATATAAAGAGCTCTACAATGACCTGTTCATTAACAGAAATGTACAAAGAACAAGAGGTCATCCTCTGAGACTGGAAGAGCAGAGATTTCATAGATGACAAAGGAAGGGATTCTTTACAGTAAGGACAATAAAGGTATGTAATTCACTGCCAATGGAGATGGTTTATCAAATACATTAGATGCCTTCAAAAAGGGTCTGGATATACAGGGCGATAAATAGAATTTATATTTTGGAGCTTCCTGATCCAAGGAGAAATCCGGACTCAAGAAGGGTTGAACTTGATGGACTTAAGTCTTTTTTCAACCTTATGTGCTATGTAACGTGAAATTATATTGATATGTAGCTCATTTTATAGACTAAGAGGTCTATAAAATGAGGTTTGTCTGCTTGATGGTTAGTCTCTAACCATCAAGCAGACAAACCTGGCAGACAATAGCTTAATATTGTGGCATTTATTAGAGGGTATGAGGTTTTTTCACTAATGAATCCAACTGTTGAATGTTGTCACAATAATGGAAAATACTCAAATAATCAAAACATTTGTACACCGTATTAAACATACATAAAATATCATAGACAACATTAAAAATGCTTCTTTCAGCAAAACATTTTTGTATGTCTAAATTTACCCATGTAATTTCATTACATAATACCGTATTTGCTCGATTATAAGA
>VKOC01001931.1:0-63031 GCA_009364415.1 Spea multiplicata | reverse complement strand
TGAGAGACTGCCTGAGTCTGTGTTTATGTGAGAGAGAGACTGCCTGAGTCTCTTTATGTGTGTGAGAGAGACCGTCTGAGTGTGTGTGTGTGAGAGATAGAGACTGCCTTAGTCTGTGTGTGTGAGAGAGAGACTGCCTGAGTCTGTGTGCATGTGAGAGAGACTGCCTGAGTTTGTGTGTGAGGTTTTAATTTTTTAGTACTAAAAAAATTGCCTGAAACACTTTGACTTTACTATTCTCAAGAAGTATCTGTTGATGTGAACCGTGCCTCACAAAAAAGAAATCTCAGAAGACCTACAATCAAGAATTCCTCGTTTGCATATGGCTAGAAAAGGTTACAAAGTAATTTTAAAGAATTTATATATCCATCTTTGAACACTTAGACAAACTGTTTATAAATGGAGACAATTTAATACTGTGGCTACTCTCCCTTAAAGTGAGTGTCCAGCCAAAATAACTCCAAGGGTAGAACAAAAAATGCTTAGTGAGGTAAAAATGAACCCTAGAGTAACAGCTAAATGCTTGAAGGAATCATTGTAACGGGTTAACATCTCTGCTCATGAGCCTACCATATGCAAAACATTGAACAGGTATGGAGCCAATGGCAGGACACCAGAGAGGAAGCCGCTGCTTCTGAAGTTTGCCAAAGACCTTTACACTCCACAACACTAGTGAGAAAATGTTTTGTGGGCTGATAAAAGGCATAAAAGAACACACAGCACCACATATACCCATAAGAAAACATTGTCCCAATGGTGAAGTATGGTGGAGGGAGCATCATGATCTAGGGCTACTTTGCTCCCTCAGGGCCTGGACAGCTTGCTATCATCGAGGGGACAATGAATTCCCAAGTTTATCAAGGTATTATACAGGATAATGTCAGGGTGGCTGCCTGCCAGCTGAAGCCCAGAAGGGTTGTCTTATATTCGGGTCTTTTCTTTTTTATTTCTTTCGTTAAGATCCAAAGTTTGTTGGGTCATCTTATTATCGAGTAAATACAGAATGTATTAAATCAATGAGCCCATTTATGCAGTTCGGTATTTAAGATTTGTTAGGATTTGTCTCTCTAGTTTTAATTTGTCCAATTACGATTACTGACCAGACATATGCTTTAAGATTCTATACAGAGCTATAACATGAGATGTCTCTGAAATCTCATAATACTCATAGTGATTGACCCTCAGATCCAGTGCACATGGATTGGTTAGGGATCCTCTGCAACCACTATAACCAAGCATGCGGAATGGAGTAAATGAAAGATTTCATCATCATCATGTGTTTTAGTGGGTTCTTCTGGCAAAGTGGGCCCCGTAAAAGGAGCGTTGGCATGGATTCACCCTCACTTAGTCTTAAATGTGCATATTTTGATTTCAGATGTTATTCGATGGAAAGGCACGTGCTAGTTGCCAAATTTAGAAAACCCCTTAATGGCAACCTTTGGGGAAATGCTTTGTACAAATACAAATTCATAGACAGAGACCACCCTGATTTCATTTAGTGCTAGATCTTGCCAACACTAAAACAGTATTTCCTAACAAATGTGCAAGTAACATAGGTAGTCACCAGCAGGGATCTTTGCCAACTCTCATTAATTCTCTATAGTAGAGAACAGTTGTTATTTATAGCGCAGCAATAATAATTTACAGGTACATAAAATCTAGTGCTGTTTTTTTCTACTATTAAATACAGTTGCAATATTTAAAGTGACAGTTTTGCTAGTTTAAAAATGTTGTGTGTCCTAATCGTACACACTTGTTGATATTACCTTATTATTAACCTGGTATCATTCATATTAAGAACATCCATTTCATTAAATTCTTGTTGCTCGTTCTGTGCCCCAAAATATATGTACTAGAAATGACTTGCTGGTCTTCTTCTTTGTAAAGCTAAGGTCATTTCCCTTTTCTGTTGTCAGAGAAATAAGTGATATCTACTGTACCTTGTATGTCGTGGGTGCCTAATACAGGGGATTTCTTAATAGTTTTATCTGAGCTAGGAGACAGCAGTGATGTTTGCATTAAAGGGTTTCTTTATAGTAAAAACTATCCTTGAAACGCTCTGTAGAATTGTATGGCTCCATAGTTTGATTGCCTTTTGGAGAGCAACTGAGCCAGGCGGCTGTCACACATGGCTTAATCCCAAACACTAAGGTAGAAGTGTGTGTGGAGCTGGTCACCCAGTGCCACCAGCCAGAGGATAAGCAGCAGCCCCAGGGAAACTAAAAAAGTGGCGTATACGAGTAAAACAATGTTCACAGTGGTCAGAGAGGAATCAATGGGGTAAGCGTGGTTTGGTAAATGAAGTAAACGATGTCACAATGAACACAAAGCAATATCATCCTTCAGCAGGAGGTAATTCCAATCCTGCTCAGCCAGCTTGGTCATCACTTTAAAGAAAAAGGGAAATATTCTGCGTTCATTGGAAGTACCTTGTACATTGTATGTTGTTTCAGGGGCCTTATATTGAGTAGTGATTTAAGTCTAATTGAAATACCTCTTGACACACAGCAAGGGGGAAAAAGGGGGTCTATTCACTGAAGGGATAGACTTTGGAGAAATGTCAGTTATTTAAGTATAAATTATACCGCATTGGCCAAGCTCCTTCTGCAGCAGAAGCTCAGTGGGATTGGACCTTCAAATGTATAGTAAAGTCAAGGAGTTGAAACCACCACGTTCCTGCAAACTCTCATGAATAGACCCGACTGTTTCACTGGCCTCGTTTATGGGGAGAGAGTGCTATGCTGTAACACGGCCTAAGCCCCCCTTTTCATCTGCCCATAATGCTTATTTTCAGAGCAATTCTTTACCCCACTTTCATTAACATAACTGCCTTGTGCCAGCAGCGCTATCACTCACAAGAGCAGCACAGCATCAAGAAAAAGCTATTAATTTGCACTTTTTCTAAGCAAGAGTGATAATTAATTTAGCAAATTCATAACAGTTATAACAAATTAAGAGACTTACATATGCTGCATTGTTAAATGAGTCCACAGCACATTTCTTTTCTCTCCTAATTAACACATCTATGATTTGTTTCATGAGTTAGGTCACTTTTAGGTAATATCACTGTATGGGGCAGCGAGGCGAATTTGCTTAATTCTATACATTTGCTTATTTCCGTATTTTGACATGTTGCCACCACAGGTGTCATCTGGACAGACATTGCCTGGTTTAGCTATATCTAACAAAACCACTTAATATCTTGAAGATTAACTGTATCTGTTCAATTATAAGACGACCCTGATTATAAGACAAAAAAGAAAAAGCCTGAATATAAGACTACCCTATAAGAAAAACATTTTACTAGTAAATAATAATTCACATGTAAACTATTTTTTTCATATTTAATAAAAACTATGATTGAGAAAAATGTTTTTTTGTTTATATTTCCTTTTATTTGCCAGCCTGCACAGTTATGCACATCTGCCCTACATATTTGCCTTATACCCCCTATATGCCACTCTGCCTCCCAGACATGCCTCTTGACCCTCTATTTGCCACGCTACCCTCCAGATTTCCATTATTCCCCCTATATGCCACTCTGCCTCCCAGATATGCATTTTAACCCCCTATATGCCACTGCCTCCCAGATATGCCTTTTAACCCCTATATATGCCACTCTGCCCCAGATATGCTTTATACACCCCTATATGCCACTCTGCCTCCCTGCCTATATGTCATTCTGCCTTCCTGATATTCCTTTTAACCCCCTATATGCAACTCTGCCTCCCTGATATGCCTTTTACCCCTATATGCCCTCTGCCCCAGATATGGACCCATATTGCCACTCTGCGTCCCTGATATTCCTTTTAACCCCATATATATGCCACTCTGCCTCCCTGATATTCTTTTTAATCCCCTATATGTCACTCTGCCTCCCTGATATTCTTTTTTAACCCCTATATGCCACTCTGCATAAAACCCTTATACCCCCCCTATATGCCATTCTTACCCTCCACCGACTTACCAGTGCTTCCCTAGACTTCTCCTTCGTGCTTCAGATTCCTTGGTGTGTAGTGGGGCAGCCGGTGGAGGTATGTGCTACTGCCGGCACTTCTATGAATGAGCACCGGAAGGTCATGCGACGTCATAGAAGCCCCGGCAGCAGAGGAGGATCCAGTTCCCCTGCACTGCTGCGAGTGATCTGGATCATAGTCTTGTAGTCAGACCTCTATTTGAAGTGTGATTAGAAGACAACCTTGAATATAAGACAATGGTTATTTTTTTGAGTATTTGCTCTGTGTGCTATTTTATATTTCTACTAGGTTTTATTACCAGCTTGAATAAAGTTTTTTTTAAAAAAAATAGGTTATTCTTGCTCTTGGACTTGTTTTTTCTCTTTTATATATTTTACCTGGAAAAACCATCTACTACCACTATATCCTTGGTGGGGATCATACCACCTAAGTGCAAATGAGTGAGCAATTCCAACATTGCTCACCAAAAAGTGAGTATAACTGACCATATTCTACTTTTAATTGTATCTTTTATATGGAAAGCACAATGTCTTCCTTTTCTTCGTAATTTCACATGTACATCACGCTCTAAAAAGTCATCAAAAGAACCGTAAGAGTACGACTCAAGAATATCCGTGTAAAGCGCAACCACTACCCCCCCTGTGACTACTGTTCTACTATTCAGCCAAGAAGAGGGATCCTTGGCAAGTGGTCCGTGGCTATATATCTACAAAACCTTCTATAATAGAAAGACTATTTTAACCAAGATTTAAAGACTTACTTCACCACCTAATTGTTTTATCTTTCTAGCACTTTTACCCTCTCTATTATATATATATATAGTATATACACACACACAAAGAAATGTACCATGCTTATACTGTTATTGAACAATTCTAGCACTATACACTCTCGGCTCCTGTATCCACCGGATTTACCGCAAAGTTACTGGAATCACAGCCTCTGGGGTAGCCCTTGATCCCTGGGAAGGAGTTGAGTTTGGCCTGTTTTGACTACAGCTAGTTGTGCCTCCCTGACCTGGTTCTTTTTTTTAGCTTCCTAAAAGGTACCGTTTTGTTTTCCCCGACACCTCTACCATAGGAAAATGCAAATTAAAGTACTTTGTGAGCACCACAGCATATTGAGTAATAGCTCAGGTGACCAGGTACCTTCAATTTGAAAAAAAATCACTGCTACCGATTCATCTATACTGCAAGTGGACTGGGCCTCTCACAACCTGCTATATAAGTTTGTGTTGGTGAATCTATTGGCAGGATATATAAATAAATGATAATGCCCCAGCGCTGCCATCAGAAATTTTGAATGCTTAATGTCTTGGCCCCATGCCCCTCCCATCAGCATTGCCCCATATCCATCCCACTGGCTCGCACATCGTTCCACCCATCACTCTGCATTACAATATTCCCATAAGCACACCTTATGACAGCAGAGATGAGCTTAGGTTTAGCAGCGCCTGGGTTCAGTATTTCTTCAGAGCCCACACATACATGCAAACTCACTCTAACACTGAACACACAGATTTTTCCTGCTCTCCCTCTCACCATATGCTGACACAAGCACTCACAATACCATGCCAACACTCAGCCACACACGCTAACACCAAATACAAACACACACATATGTATTCATACTAACTACCGTATTTGCTCGATTATAAGACGACCCCCCAAAATCTAAATCTAAATATTAATTTAGGAAAAAAACCAAAAACCTGAATATAAGACTACCCTATAGGAAAAAAGCTTTACTAGTAAATATTAATTCATGTAAACATTTTCTTCCTTTTATTTGCCAACCTGCCCCCCCCAGTTATGCACATCTGCCCCCAGGGTTGCCACTCTGCTCAAAATGCCTTATACCTCTATTTGCCACTATGTCTCAGATGCCTTAACGAGTGGCATATAGGGGGTTAGCAGAATATGGGGCATGAGTGGTATATTTATAACTGCTAACAGCAATCACACCTCACCGCCAAGGCAGCCAGTACATAGAACCTGGGGATGATAGGCGTGAGTACAGCCTCCCTATGCCATGCTACCACCACCCCCTTACACATCCATGCTATCACACACACACCATTCACAAACATTTAAATACTCATTCATCCATTCCATTAATCACACATACTTCACACATTAATCGCTAAAACCCTCCCCACCCCTTACCTGAACTGCAGATCTCTCACTCAAAGACTTCTGCAGGGGCCCGGCTGTGTGAGCAACATCTCTGGCCCCACCCCCAGAGGAGAGAGGGGGGAGGCAGAATAACCGTATGTGACTCTCTGCAAGCTTCCTGTTCTCCTGCTTCTAGCAGAAGAGACGCTGCTTGCGACCAAAGTACCGGTAAGCAGCCTGGCAACCTAATCGAGGTCTGATTAGAAGACGACCTCGATTATAAGACGAGGGGTATTTTTCAGAGCATTTGCTCTGAAAAAAACCTCGTCTTATAATCGACCAAATACGGTAATTCCATACAGTAAAAGACACATACATGCTAACATCTTATACTCAGTAACACCTCTAACACCATACACTGATGCACATGTATGCTAACACCATACACCAATACGTACATACTCTAACACAACATGATGATATTAATGCTATACAGTAACACACAACACCATATGCTCACACGTGTTATATATCTACACATTATACAACACACATACACACTATACTCTAACACAGCAATACAGCATACTCACTCTACTCCCTGTTTCCCATTCAGCCTGCACTCTCCATGCAAGCTGCCACTCCACTGCCTATTTAGTGTTGTAAAAAAACATCCTTAATTCCACACACAGATACACGCACACTAACATGTTTATAACATACGCTGTCTACATACGAGTACTGGAAAATGACATTATATCCCGGCACTCAGGCACTGAGTGTTGGGCTTGAGGAAGTGCCGGCCTAGTAGTATGCCCAAAGGGTGGTTGGTGGATCTGGAGTTGGGTGCCTGTGGAGGGCTCCATTACACCAGTTCCTCTATTACCGCAGGGTCACGCTGGGTGTTTCAGTTACAGGGACCCTGGGTGCCGTGCAACCGCAGTGCCCACCTCAGCACCACCCTATGGCCAAGCAAGGGGGGCCGGTACACCAGTGACGGGTGTAACCCCCTGCTTGCAGCCCTGATAATGCTAATATTATTATTAGTGATGTATGTGAGACAGACAATATCTACAAGTAATTGAACATTTGCAAAAATGTTCTTTGCTCCTTGGTCGATTTTCCTGTAATGGATAATGCTGTATATTAAAGCCTCCCCATGAATAAATTACACGTAATTAATATGATGTAAAAAGATGTGATAATATGTAACAATATTAATTACATAACGCTCTCCATGAGACCTCCTCACCTCATTATTGGATCTTAGTACATCTGTCACTTATGAGTTTCATGACCAGTGACCAAAGTATTTTACATACATTATACCATATTGTACACATCTGAGCAAATGGATTGGCAGCTCTTTGCTTCCTGTGTGAGAAAAAGACAGGAATATCTTGATTATGCACATGGCCCTGTTGCTGATTGTAACCTCATTCACAAGAACCTCTGACACTCAGTTTAGTGTCCCTGGCAGACACTTATTAATATTGTTTTAATAAAAAAAATTAGAACATGATAGTGTCCATCGCTGAGTCCAGCAACTGTGAAAATGTCTGCCATGAACCATGTCTGTGCCTATACTTGGTTAAAATGAGTATGTGTGTGACTGTTTGTGTCAGTGTACAGGGTTAAAATGTGTGGGTTAGTTCACAGGGTTAGAATAAGCCAGTGGGGGCGACGGTGTACAAATGAAACAGTGTACAGTATGTGTCACTACTGTTTAGGGTGTTAGAATGAGTATGTGTATGTGGGTGTCAGTGTACAGTTTTCAAACTGATTTGATTTATATGATTTGTTTGTTGTCAATTTTATTTAAATATGTATGTGTGTATAATGTTTGTGTAAAACAAGTCTTTCTTGGCCTGCCTCTTGATGGCGCATTGCCCTTTGACACGTTCTGTGGATTTGCAGTGGAAAGTCCTGTGGGTGTGTAATTACAAGCCAATTTGGTGATATAATCTGCACCATAATAACTAGCTGGAGCTAAATTATGCTAATTGTGGGGGTTCGGCAGTGTGGGCGGGACTTTGGAGCAGTGGGTGTGGTACATTTTTATTTGATTGCTGTGCTGCCTGGAATTTAAAAAAAAAATGTTGATAGAATGATAGATCAGTGGAGCTGTAATTAGCACAAGTGGAACAAATTGCAACGAGTCAGTTTGTGAAATTTTGGCCCTTCCAGATGTCTTGGTCCACTGTAAGTTTTGTTATTGTGAAGTCAAATTGTCAAGGCATAACAGCAGCTCAGCCATGAAGAAGTAGACTATGTACACTCAATGAGCTGGGCTGCTGAGTGCTGGAGCATAAAAATCACCTGTCATCCATAGCGTTACTCACTACAGAGTTATGAACTGTCTCTGGAAGCAACATCCGCACTAGCACTGTGTGTCACAAGCCGAAGATCACTAAAGCACGCTGCATACTGTAATGTTTGGTGGAGATGAGACAATGATCTGGGTCTATTTTTAAGGGTTTCAGCTAGGCCTCTTAGTTCCAGTGAAGGGTAATGTTAATGTTACAGCATACAAAGACATTTTAGACAATGCTATGCTTCCAACTTTTCTGTTCCAGCATGACTCCATAGAGACATGGATTGAAGATTGTAGTGTGGAGGAAGCTGAGTGGCCTGCACAGAGCCCTGACCTTAACTCCATTGTATTACTTTGGTTTTGGTAACTTTAATCGGAATGAGTCAGGCCAGAAGATTGGAGGCTGTCAGCCACAAAGGGGGGAGGAGGGCAACTCAGTATTAATGCCCATGGTTTTAAAATTGGATATCCAACAAGCTCATATAGGTGTGTTGCTCATACACATACGTTTGTTCATGTACTGTATGTGTTATGTACCAAGATGTAAGCAGGGATCTCACAGGGCTAGTTGCCAGATCTTGCCCATAGCAGTTGCATCCAACGAGATCATACAGGAACATGCCCTATTCCAATCTACTGAGTCTGCCTATGAGGCAAAACAAAGATCCCCCCTGTCCAATTAACATTATGTATGATTCGTTTTTCTTAACAGCCAAAAAAAAAAATCTCTTTTAGAATTAATTCTGCCACATCCACTCTTTATTTTCACTTGTTTTATTTGGAAAGATAACACCATGACAATTTACAAGTTTGAAAAAAAATTGCATTAACATGCAAATAAAGAAAATACCCTAAATTGGTTAGAGGGCATTAGCATCAAAAACATTTAAATAACTTGCATAACATAAGGAATAAGGTCAACTCTAAATTCATATGGGGTTCATGGAGGACCGTCTGAACAACTTGCTCTAAAAGCTTTTGCTTCAAAAAAAACCAAGACTCTTCTGCAAGATAACTTATCTGTCCTGTCTATGCTATGTAGTTTAAAGAACTGCAACACAAAATATTTTTAAAAATCTCCAGCACCAAACCAAGTTTTCATGAACAGAAGAACAATTTGTTACGATGGACACATATAGATATATAAGCATATAACGCTACAGGTAGACAGCAGGCCAATGAGCAGAATGAAAGCACTGCCTCTTATTTGTGAATTGATGTCATTCCAATACACACCTTTTGGCTCATTTCACTTAATGGCTATGTTACAATGTTCTGATACAATGGCATATGGATTATTTATAAGTCATACGTTTCTATACAGCAATATTAGTATTGATTGATATACTTGCTATCATTTTTTAAAGTGAGTTAAAAAAAAACTGCTGTGCATTAAATCTTCCCTTTGTACAGTTTTAGAACAAACAAATGTAAATGATGCTCAAAATTATATCCTGCGTTATAAAACTACTGCAGGGCTTCATATTTTTGCATCATGTTTTCTTTTTCCATATTTTTAACATTATATGCAACAAACTAAACATGAATTAATTAGCTCTCTCGGTTTAAATTTACAAATTATGAGAATTAAAAGAACAGTGCAAATAAATCCCAGTCCTGAAGGATGATTACCTGGTTAGCTTTTTAATGAATATGTCATGTTGATGGATCTGTCAGTTTTAGCCTGACAAAGTCGAAACATTAGTGGTTCTTGTTGACTGATATGATGCATATGGTGTTGGATGATCAAGTAAGGATTAGGGAAACAAGCCACTACTTTCCATTTTTATTATTAAGATGGCAAAATGTTCCTAACGCACTTAAAAAAAAAATTCAGTTATGAGGTTATTTAAAGAATGATGTTGCATAGTGCAAAGCAAACCCTGGCAGTAATACAACACTGCTTAACAATGCGACTACTTTAGGATTAACTGTGGAAAATGAGCTTGAGATCGTTTTCAACTGAAAAGTTCACTTAACTGGACGCATATGTTTATACATATCAGTATGAAAGGAAACAGATATAAAATTGTGTGTGTATTTTATATATTCTATAACTTACTCTTAGTTCTGTCTCTTTTCTATATTCCAAAATACAATAAATATGTGTGTGTGCATTATATACATACACACAATGATACACACTTTTGTAATTCGATTTACTGGCTGTTAAAAAAAATCTACAAAATATATAAAGCTCATTGGCAAACACCCCAAGTCAGTGTTTAAGGGGGCTATGGTTTTAATGGCCATTTTAATCTCTCTTTTTTTTGGCCAAGCTGTATGTAAAGTCCTATGTATAGACCACCATGCTTGTTACTTCTTGGGATGTTTCTTCAGAAGGAAAGTCTGTATCCATAGGTGTTTCTGCATGCAGTATCCTTTCAGATTCTCCAGTCCCTATGAGGGTGTGTGAGTAAATGTTGGTATCTTTATCTCCATGAGGTAACTCAGTTACAATATAATGTGTTGGTCCATCTGAGAAGCTGCCATTGGCATTCTGGACCATGGCTTGGGCTAGCTCTTCAGTGACAATTATCTGTGAAATCTCATCATTAGACTCCACTATATCCATGTGTTCCTCAGGAAGAGCCAGTGTATGACTCTCTGTATTATGCATGATTATGCGAGGGCCTTCACTAGAGACCATATGCACAGTCCCTTCATCATTTACAATTACTTGAGTAACACCATCTTTCATCAGCTGGTCAGCTGCCTCTGAGTCACATACTGCAAACTGGAGTACCCCCTGAACCATCTTCTTGTATGCCACTTGTGCTGACTCTTGGGCACTGAGTATACTTGAAGAGTGCATGACTTGTCTGACTACCCCCACTGGATGCATACTTGACTGGCCTTCATGGATCTCATGGTACATCTGTATTTCTTCTGATCCACTGCATTCCTGATTACTGATCACCACAGCCTCTTCAATGGTTCTCTCTGTTCCGTTACTTTGATTGCTTACATCTTCCACGTTCCCTAGTTCTGTTACAGCACAAAGCAGTGCATCAAGAGCTGAGGAGGGGTCAGCTGTGTGTACCACCTGCGTTGCGTCTAAAATACCCTGTGTCATAACTTGCTGCACCACATGTCCACTGGAGTCTGTAACTGTTTCTATTGAGACAGACTCTTCAATATCTGCTTCTCCGACTGGACCTTCAACGACCACAACCTGGGTAGCGCCTTCTGGTAACGGTTCACCAAGTATACTACCTGAAATGTGTGTGGCTTGATCTGTAGCTATTACCTGACCATCTTCAGTGATGTGGACAACTCTTGCCACTTGACCAGCCATGGCCAATGTCTGAAGAGTAGCTGCTGCAGTCTCTTCAACAGAAGTATCAATTGTGAAGTCCCCATCATACTCATTGGAAAATCCTTGAATAATAATGACCTGCTGGACCTGTTCAGTTGATTGGGGTTTTCTGCTGCTCCTAACTATCTTCTCTGTAATCATAGATGGCTCCGGTGTTGCTGCAGTAAAAGGGCTACTACTCTCCACAAAGTTTGCACCTTGCCCTTTCAGTCGGCATTCAAACGATTTGGAAACGATACCTATAAAAATATAAAGATAATAATTTAGTGCATACACATTTATTTAGTCATTACATTTATATTTTTAAATAATTATTTTAAAAAATAACAGATTCAGTGTATAATAACATATGTGCTTACATTTTGCTACAGTCGTAGGCATAATTTCTGAAAGCATGTTATAGGCAAGGTTGGCATTATTCAATCTACTTGTCTGAAATCTTTGATTATTTACCAATGTATTTATACCCACAAGGGAAAGAATTCTCTTGTCCCCTATATTATCAAATGCATATGCTCTTAAAATAGCACCCTGTAGTCTTTATGCCCTAATGCTAAACGTAGGTTCCAGGAAAGGCAGAAACCTGTTCTACACTGGTTTGGGATATATTGTTGAAATGTTCTGTAAAAATAACAAAAACAATACGTATTGTGTAAAGTATCTAAAACAGCAGCACAGCAGATGATACTTTTACCAGGTTCAGAAATCAAAACGGATGTTATAAACAATTTTTCTCATTTCTATCTTTCTGGCCAACGGGGCTCTATGAGTGGCTGTCTTGGGAACAGGCAGAGGAAAATGAACATTTTCAAAGCATTAAACAGATTCTAAGTAATATTATACAATTGATCTGGCACAATCCTCTTGAATTAATTTCTAACAGCACAGAGCTGTAGGGGCATACACTATGGTATCAGCTTTTTCCATTGGCAATTTGTGTCTCATAGAGAAGATGGTGTGCAGGGAAAATATTGAAGGGAGACAAAGGGAATATGCCCACATGGTAACAAGGAAAAGACTGTAAAAACACAAAATATATATATTTTTTCTACACACTGTAATTCTTAAAAAAAGATAAAAACAAACTTGTGTTTCTAAAGTTATTGGCTGCTAAAATCTTTATTTGCCAAAAAATTACAATATTAAATGAAATTGTACTTTCATTTAGGGTTTTGCATATATCAGAGTAATTGACCACGTTAAGGTTTTAGAAACTAATGAAATGTGTACGCAAAATGGAAGTGCTTGAGGTGACATCCTCTCCCCTATCCTCCAATCGGGGGAGAGGATGTTACCTAAAGCGCCGTAATTTTGCCCTCACTTGAACTCCGGGCAATATGGCGACCTCAAGCGCTGTTTAACCACACTCAATATGGTGGCACTTGTGGTGACGTCCTCTCCCTTGATGGAGGATCAGAGATAGGATGTCACAGCAAGTGCCGCCATATCGCCCTGAGTTCAAGTGAGAGCTAAACGACGGCGCTTTAGGTGATGTCCTCTTGACGTAACCCGTTCCCGTCTGGTTATGTCTGTGGAGATGCGGACAAAAATAGCAGATTGAAGATAGAAGGTAGAAGATGAAGGGAAAAGATAGACGATGATGAAGAAGATAGGGAAGGGGAAGTGGTCGGCCGAAAAGGTAGGGAAACACTTAATATAGTGAACGCGAATGAGAGTGTGAGTGAATGTGGGCACAAAATTCTGAGCTTTTTGCTTAGTTTCCGATTAGTTCATCAGGGGTATGGCCTCATTTCGTCCGAAATTGCCAAATTTACCAAGATTCGGTAAATTTGAAATTCATGTCTAATAAACAGTATTTGCAGTTTTAACTTGCTCTGTAAATGCGGCAGACCAACAATGATAAATGCAATCACTTTAAACATATAACGTAAAGGCTTCTTCATTAACTACTCCTGTGCCCAGGGGCCACCAAAAGATCTTTCACTAAAGTAGAATAATTTGCAGAGAAGTTATAAAACAAGTCTGTTATAATATGTGAAGCTTTCAAGCCTAAGTCTATTCTTAACAAATGTACGCCGGATCTCCTGGGTGTGCAGTTATCTGCAGAATACCTTGCAGCTCTAATAATTATCCTATTCTGAACAGCTTACTTAATCTATTTAAATCTAAAAATGAGTTAAGCCACTGTCAGGCCATTAAAGTAAACTACATGGGTAAATACTCCTGTCACAGAGGGGCGTGATGAAGCTTAGCCGCTCCAGCATCTTAACCTCCATTCTGTGTATCTCCAGCTATTCCATCACAGTTCATAAATGTGATTGCAGGTCCATCTTTTGATTTGGCAATTTAATAACTACAAGTGCTGTCAGTTTTGCTTTGAAAAATTGCTCCCATAAAAATAACAGCTTCAATCAGATTGTAAAGGATTTGCCCACTGTAGAATCTACCGTTTCAACTTTAATGAATTGATGTTGAGCTGTGAAGACATTCAAGAGTCATCGAAAAGAATGCAAGTCCAAGTAACTTTACATTTTAAACTTGGATCGGACCAGCAATTTTATAACAGAAGCATCTAAGGATGGACTTCACTGTAAACTATAGTACAACCTCAAAATTTGCAATTATGTGAGATATATTTATAACCTTTTTTGTTGTTCCCCCCCCCAAAAAAAATTTACTACTTTAAAAAAAAAAGTCTACCAGAGAATTCTAAGCCCCAGTTTAAAAAACTGAAAAGATTACACAGAAATGTATTTTTTAATCTGGAGACAGTGACACTGCTTTGTTATATTATTTATTACGAGACATATTTTAAGAAAGCGAAAAATATCAGTGTATGCCTTACTGGGAAACATTTCCTAAAGCATTTTAACAAGTGAAAATGTATTATTATTCCCCTTTACGGGTATGTCCTGGAAACATTTGCTCTTGTTTTCAACATTTGCTTTGATAATTGTTGCAAATTATTGTGTTGATAAAGATGTTATTTGACACATTTTCTAGGATATTTCCAAGCTCCTTTTTTCCTGATGCATATTAAGGGGTACTTATGTCTCACCCCCCCCCCAGGACCATTGAAACAAACTTGGTTTCACTTGGGAAGAGGTTGCATGAGAAATAATTGTGCCGTTTCTGATGTAAATCAGTCACTCCATGCCGTCTTTTCTGAGTTCAGAATTGAACCGTGCGATGACTCTCTCCTTTTTACAACAATTAGCAACAATGTAAAGATCAATGGGGAGGAATTATCATGTCCACAATATACATCATTAGCTGGGTTTCTAATATGCATGCATGCTGCTTATTGTGACAATACACACAAACCTATTTCTCTTTTGAGCCATTGTTGCTTTGCTTCGGATGAGCTTCTACATAAAAATCTGTGAATATACTGCTGATTAAACTCATGTTTCTATTGTTCACAGCCATATCATGTATACATACAGTATACTCATGTCCAGCTATAATGTCCCATTTTTTATTTGAAGTGACACGGGGAACTTTGCCAACTGATGCGCCTAAAAGACAAGTGGGAGTGAGGACGAAGCACCACACACCAGTCCTTGCTATTGTCTCCCACCTTGGAGTGGAACCTTTAGTCAAAGTAGATCATTTTTATTGGACTGTATTTGGCTATACTCATTTGTCTTTTTTCTACAATCACATGGGAGTTAATCATCATGCTTTAAACTCAGTATATATAATATGTCTAGCTGTAGAAGAGGAAATGAAGTCCTGAACATTCAAATATACATTTTTAATATTTTTTCCACAGTACACCATTTTTTATGGCTTCATCTCTAGCATCACATGTGACATTACTGGTTAAACCAAATAGTCCAGCCAAGCGCTGAAATATAATATAGGATGTGCCTATCAACATTTTGAAAAGATCATCATTAACAGCTCTTTAAAAATAGCTATATAACTTTGAAAAAATAAAGACCTTCCATGCCTATTCCTGAATATCATAACACACTGAATACAACCTAGGAAGAGGTTTAATATCACTATAGGCCTAAAATAAAAACCCATTAACCCATGTAACATTAAAATAATACCTTGAGATGAATAGATGGACCAATCTATTTCGGTATAGGCAGATGAGATAATATACATCTCAGGCTAAAGTTCTTTTTAAACTCCATGATACTGTGTAGCGACAGTTCTAATTCAGTTCGACTACTAAAGAGGTGTTTCATTTCACAGGCTGCGGTGGATAGAGATCTGGTCTCCTTCCAAGAAATCTGTCTGTTTTGTAGAACTATTATTTATCAACTACAGTCTTTAGCGATTTTCTTTTATCATCATCCCTCTGCACACAAAATGTCATGATTTTTAAACATGAAGTTCAGATCTGCATTTTCCTTCTACCTTTTCTCTAAATATGGCTCACAGATACTGTGCCAGGTTAGATGAAATTTAAGTGCAATGTAACATCTCCTAGTACCCCCCCCCCTCCTCGTTTTGGTTTATGCAGAAGAGGGAGAGGAGCATGTACCTGGCAAAGCTGCGTGGTGTTCTTTATTCCCCGTCATTATTTTTCTTCCCCTAAGACAGAATTTACTGAATAAATACTTTATGCTTTTGTTAAGCGTACATTTAATTAAAATGTACAGAATTTGTGCAGTAAACGCGAATGAAACAAATAAAACAAGGGGCCCCCCTCTCTCGAAGGCATACGTTGTGAATGAAAAATGTCATTACATGCTAAAAAATTTTGCAGTAAACAGGGTCTACAGAGAGAAGTTTCCCCTGTAATGACATCCATAAAATACACAAATGGCACTTTTAGTACCATCCTGAATATGGCATTTTCTGTGCTCAACACACAATCTAAATGGTTTGATCATAGAGCATAATACTCCATTGGGTTTATAGAACAATCAATGTTCCATAAAATGATGTATTTATCCAATAGTAGGCTCAGCAGCTAGTGGTGTATGACATTGTAGGACACTGGTGTTGTACTGTTCTGCCGCACACATGCTGGTTGTAAAACTTATCTTAACACTACTTCACCAACTTCATCTCATCTGTGTCAAGCAATTTGTTGAAGTCTCAGCTTAGTTTAAAAAAAAAAAAAAAAAGAAGAAGAAAAAAAAAAAGGCTTGTAATAAAAATTCATGGAATTTTCAGGAGGAGAAAACTAGCGACAGTAGAAAGGTCACATTGAATCTGGACTAAAGAGGTCAAGAGTCATTTGCAGTCCTAAAACAGAAAGCAGATTTCATGCATGGCATAGCAGATAAATATGACACTAAAGAGGCTTGACTCAAAAAGGAATGTTTAATCTATTTGGAAAGTCTACCATTCAGTTAACCTTCTTGCCTCTGATCTGATTGGAAATTAGGGCTTTTGACAAGATTTTTGAACTCTAGAAATTAAGGCCCCCTTTATATTTGTAGCGTATGATAATGTCTATTGACTTTGTTTCCTAGCAGTCGGGACACAGAGAAAATGAAATGACAAATGTTATGATTAAAATCAAATGATATTCAATTGATTGGAAAACAAGTGATACTTGAAATCCAGTAATTTATAAAATAAGAAGGTGCTTCATGCATATAAATGTTACATAACACCTAGGCTTTATTGTGCTCTAAGGAAAATATCTCAAATTCTAGTCCTTGGCGGATGCTAATAAACATATGCTGGACAATACTTTAATAATCCAAAACAATTGGCGCTGTTGCCGCCTTCTAGAACCAAGTTCTAGATGCCTAGTGCACCGTATCGAGTATGGCTTTTAATACAGAAATGATCCTTCTTGGATTATGCGCAGAGTTTGTGTTCGGGTTTCAGCTGCAGTTTTGGCAGCCTAGTCTACAAGTAGAAAATATCTGCTAACCATAAGCAAGGTGTGCCTGAGAATGAAATAAAGTTAACAGATAAGGGGTAGTAATATTAGATTTTCATTTACCAAAGTATCACTATGTTAGTGTAAAATTCCACTTGGAACTGCCAAGAGGATGATCACAACCCAAACAGGTATTAGATTTTATATTCATATATATGTTTAAAGTTAGCTATAAACGGTATAACATAGACAAAATAATCTTTACATTTGGCAATGTCTTTATTTATTCACAGACCTCCAAAATGACTTAGTAATTGTTACCTATCTACCCAATACAAATATTTCTATTGAAAATGACAGTAAAGGTGATAAATTGATTTTGGAACTATTTTAGTGATGATATATTGTATTTCTAAAAAGAGCTACCCAGTAAAACTGCACGTCGGGATTCATTAGGGGTCTACAGAACAATATGAGAAAAAAAGTATAGAGTATGTTTGTAGAAAATACACTAAGCATTTCCCAGGTATGACTGTATGGTGCCTGTGTTCCAGCAAGCCATGTGTACAACTTGTATACAAGATTGCACCTTTAGTTTAGTTTACATTAAAAAAAAGACAGTTGAACCTAAAATGGAGAATGGAGAACTCTCTTCTTCGTCACCTGCATGTTACGTTTATTTATAGAGCGCCAGCAGATGGGGGGACAGTGAAAATTAACAATACGATTAAAATATACAATTTGACAAGTTAATATACATTAAGACATAGTGGTACAAACAATAATCCCATGATCGAATGTGCTTTTGCATATGGAAAACGGAACAAATAAGTAATTTTAAATCTCCTATATGCTGCAGTGGGGAAAACATGAAATCTAAGCCAAGATTTTACCATATGTATGAAAACGGCAATACATGTGTAATGATTTTTTACGGTATTTGAAATGTTGATGGCTTCCAGTTTAAGGGGTTCTGGCCTGGGTATAGATGAAAAATGTTAATATTACATACCGTAGTTTACCTTTAACACTAAAATATCAACAATTCTCATTGAACCTCTATGTATAGGTAGTCTAGAAAGCTAATACCACTCAATAGCAGTGCTGAGGCACCCATTAAAATCAAATTTACAGTAAACAGAACCTGCAGCTGGGGTAAAACACTAACTGTTAGTATTTTAATTATCAGCTAAGATTTCAGAGGTCTAACATCTGCTCAGAGCCAAATGACAGCAGATGCCTGTGTACACTTAAAGCAGTGTGTGTTTATTCTATAAATATTAAAATGTAATTGTATGCAGCGTGCACTTCAGGAGCATTGTGCTATTAAGCTGGTCATGTCCGTCAATGGGGCCTGAACTCTTTTCTTGTGGCAAATTCCAGCAGGGTCGACCTTTTCAAAAGGATGAGATCCAAAGACAGCATAAATACTTGAGCCTGTAAATTGAAAATGTTTGGAGCTTTCGAGCAGAGGTCACTTGCTGCCAAGATGCTGCTGGTAAATGCTAACAAAAACATGAGCTGTGTGTTACCGGTCCGTTCTAATTCAAGGACAGTACTGCTAGAACTTTTCAGGCTCTTTAGGTAAAAAAAGGGAGCTATTTATCATCTTGGAAGCACTGTTTCAACGATGTTCTACCCTAGACAGGAGTGTCCTCGGGATGTGGACAGCCAGTGGGCAAAAAAGTTTTAGGGTCACTTCGCCCTTAGGAAGTAGTAAATTGGGCTTCTGATCGGCCTCTCATGCGCGTACGCTCTGCAGGTGGGGGTTGTTGTAGTGCTGGGGTAAGATATTGTATCTCAGCGTTTGGCCTCACTGATCCTCAGAGAAAGCAGGAGCGCAGGGAAGTAACGTAACTGCGGGGCCTTCCTAATCGGAGGGTGTGGGCAGGAGCCCTGCTTTCTCCTACCTAATACTAGAGGTCTAGTGTTATTTATTTTCATGCCTGTGACAAAATGCACTCATGTTTTACAGATAGTTTGTGAAGGAGCAAATGAAGAAGTAATTGCTACGTAATCTATAAATCTATAAGACTCGGCTTTAAAGAATGAACTCAGGATTTAGTGCCTTAGTCTCTGGTAAACAACTGAATTAATAAACAGCTTTATTTGCTTGTTGATGCTTCATATTAAAGAAATTCAAATATTTAAAGTACAGATGCCACATGAGGACAATCTGTAAAACAAAACAAAACAAAAAACATAACACAAAATGTGTGCTTTATTACAAATAAAATGCGGACCTAGGGTGACAGTGCTCACAAATCTATGTACCTACAATCTGCTACGTAAAATCTAGCTTATTTAGTGAGCCTATGCCCCAACGCCCCAACACCCCAGCCAGAAAAAGAAACCATCAGTCATGGAAAAAATGAATAGCGGGACTTAAGCCCAGGATGAGCCGTTCTACCCATGTTGCATCCTGACTGGCTTCTGCGCTGTTTAATCAAACGAAGCAAGACATGGACAAAATTATGCAAATGAAAGCTTACAGACAAAAGTACAAACTCATTGGGAGTTATGTATAAAAAGGGATTCTGGCAAATTATTTGATACGCTCTTTTATCACCATGGGAGCCAATGGAATAGTCCCATCTCAGAAATCACTTTTTATACGTAGCCACATATCAATATATACATTATACTCTGGGAAAGTCAGTTGGGACAGAAAGTATACTAAAGCAAACAAGTTATAAACATGAGAGATAGTATTACATCGAAATATTTATTAACTGTTTTTCTATTTTGTGTTCTTACTAAATTAAAACATAAAAACTATATTAAATTCTTAAAATAGTAAAAAAATAAAATCAGCTAATTTATATATCCATCTACACTTTAACGAACTCACAGCGCCCACAGGAGCTTAAAAAAAATTGCAATTAGCTTGCCAGCCTCTAACGAATGGTGGCTTTTCATTCAATACAATTGTTTGCCGCGTATTGCTACAATATTACCATCGCACCATGGATCACTACAGGCCGATTCTCACGTCTCCGCATGGATTTACAGCTGCTGCTCTTAGCTCTGTGTGATTTCTAACAGAATTACCTCTGATGAATCCGAATGCAAATTTTGGTTGCCTTCTTTACCAGACGACGTTAAACTCGTCACTTCCCTGGGCTGCAGATATACTGCGTTTAGTGTGTAACACCCACTTGTGGAAATAATGAAAACTGACAATAGTGTAATACAATTATTTCCAGTGTGACGTTTTAGAAGTTGAAGGAGCTGCACTCCTATTGTTTCCAAATGATTAACTGCTTCTAGTCGCGTTGTGCTCGGTACAGAACGTGGATTAGAATCCACGCTTTCATTTTGCAGGGTGACTAGAATGTTGTTATTCTCGGAGGAGGGCATCTATATTATCAATTAGAGTTTTATGTTAAATGGGGTTACGTTTTGCTGTGATGGAAAGCCCATATGATAGAGAAAGACCAGCATGTCATCTCGATACAGGCACATTAACAGCAGTATACAAAACAAAAGGCGTGCTTGACGAGCTGGGCCACTTGTGTTATGAATGCCTGGCACAGATGGTTGTGAAAGGCTGTGGGCTCTATTTCAGTGAAATCTCCATAGCTTTTGCATTGGATCATCTTTGTAGACGTAGGACACTGGTGCAGGAGGGCAAAGGCTTGCCAACTGCTTATCTAAAAGCCCCAAACCCAGCCAAGAATCTGCACTGAGACTTGTCCCATCTGCCAAGCTTGGATGGTTTATGTCCTATTGAACACATAGAGGAGCAAGATACGGTCACTGAATGCGCTGACCATTAACCTCCGTTTATTAGCTTACAAGCAAATTTCATATTGGAAAATACAAATAAAGCGTATTACTGATTTAATACAGTTAGACATCACAAGCAGATTTGTCTATTATACTCTCAAAAGAAATGCCTGAAAACCTTTCACAGAAATGTGCTTTGTTTCATGTGATACACAGACTACTGTATTTTGGCAAATATGTTTTGATCATCTCCAATTCCAGCTAAAACAAGGTTCTTATCCCCAATTATATGTGTATGCACCGCTAGCCCAGAAGCTGCTAAATGATCATATAATGAGATCATAAAACTAGGAGTACGGTAGCATTTTGAAAATTAAGACAATGAAATGTGCAGGAAATAGAGGAATATTCTTAAAAAAGCTAAAATATATATGTACAACTTCTTTGAATACATCTGAGAATAATGTAAGTTACATACATGTAGCAGAGCATGTTATCTAGTTTCCAGGGAGAATACCAGCCAAAGTTGATTGCTCTGTGACCATCAACAGTAGGAACTTCCCACAGGAGGCTACATGGAGCCCTACTACTAGTCAGAGAGTAGGGATAGCTGGCAATGGAAGAGAGTTATCCCCAGATAGTTTTAAGTGGGTGGCGAAAGTAGACACTGACCTGGATAACTTTGGGAAACCCTGGGTTAAACCCAGAGTTCCCAGGTACAATGGTGTAACTTTGGAATGCAGATGAAAAGTCATCTCATTTAGTGGTCTACTGATAGCGGCCCATGGATCTCCCCTCACCAGCCATGCATTCAGGCTAAAGGAACAGAACTAACAGAGGAATGGAGGAGAGGTCAAAATATTTATAACAGAAATTCCGATTACAGAGATTTTTACACAATTATACAAGTAAGGGGAAAGCGTGGATTAGGGTGACCACATTTTATTTCTGCATCTCACATACACACTGATTCACGTGATTCACACAGTCACATACAAATAAAATGCATTTTATGTTGGGAATTAGGAGGCCTTGGGAACTGTGCTGATTTCAGATTTAATAATACCTTTATATTATAATATACATACAATAATTACCAGACATGAGCAGTTTCAGATAAGTAATCTCTCTATTATCAGACATTCAGAGAATTAACCTCTCGATTACCAGACATTACACACAGTCACAGATAAACACAGTCACACACACACACACACACATACCTGTGTTGGCTACAGCTTACACATTGCTCAGTGTGAAGGAGGGACTCACCCTATCAGGAGAGGCTTCTAAACTTTACACTAATCAGGCAAAGTCTCTCGTGATTGACTGAGACCTCCTTCACTTAGAATTCACATTCTAGGACAATGCTCGGTACTTCCCATTGTGGGACTGTCCCAGGCAATCCGGGACATGTGGTCACCCTAGTGTGGATACTTGGATGTAGCTTTTTGGGTCAAGCTTAGTGTTAAAAGGTAATTAACCGCTAACAACAATGCAGAAACATGACATAAAATCTATATTGTAATATATTATTTAACGGTGATATTGAACAAAATAAATTGGCAAAGATTTTTTATAATGACATTCCCTATAGCATGCATATTTTGTGGCATTATGCTATGTAATATAATTTGTCTTTACACTCAAGAGACTCAGTGGACACTTTTTAAGAGTAGATAATAACTTGGGACAGAGGTCTTGATCAGCGAGCTGAAAACAAGGACATCTGGACATGCTATTATAACACTTATTTTTTAAATTCACTCTTAATGTATTTTTTTCATAACCTTAAATGGACAGCCCTTTGCTTTCACAATCTACTCGTCTGTCTCCCAAAAATATGAGTCCATTGAGGGAAGAGATTGTACCAGTGCTACAAAAATTAGTAGAACTTAAGCAAAGACAAAGAAAAATGCAAATGTTTCTTATGAGATGAATACAACAGGCTTTCCAGAGTACATGAAATGGAGCACTGCTTCACCAAAGGTGTTAAACATCCTAAAAATCTAATGACTGAAGAGTTGGTGCAGCTTTCTTCTTAAATTGGGCCCGCAGAGTACGGTTTGTGATATTTCATTTTATGTGCAGCTCATTTCATCAAATCCCCTATTGGCAATGATCGGTACCTGCGGCCCTCTCTGCTCACCTAATTAGACTGACCATTTCACTGTGCCAGGATGGAGCCAGTCTGCACAGACTCCAATCCCCAGAAGAGCACAAGGCATCATTAGGTCATAATCATGTTCTTTATGGCACATATCCCAAGACTTTTTTACACTATAGAAACAAAATACTAAATGGCTCCAATTTCATCTACATAAAAAAGATGTTGTTATATCTCATGCTACAAAAGAGGAAATAGAGAAGGATTAAGTTAAAAATCGATAACTTAAAACGGCATATTTTATTTTTAACCCTTACAGATACACAGGGGTCATGCAATCATTCTTTTTGGTTTTAGGACCCAGAAAATCGCCAACATGTTAGACTCAAGTCTAGGGCCAGATTGGCGCACCGGGATACCAGGAAATTTCCTGGTTGGCCGCCACCCCTGGGGCTGGCCATCTTATTATACGCGTTGCCGCCAATGAAGCTGCAGGAGCAAAATAGATTTCCCCCCTGCAGCTGCTTTGCCGGCCACAGCCATACGTAGAACTACTCACACTACAGTGTGTACACGAATCGGCACCGCTCTGGATATGACACCATACCTGGAGCAGCTCTGACTGTCAGACATGACCCCGGGATAAAAGGCTGCTCCTATAGTTTGTGAGTGCCAGAGATGTAAGCTGTGGGCACATAAGAGCAGCTTTAAAGGGGCAGATAGAAAGAAAGAAGCTGGTGAGGTTGGGGGTGCAAGAGACAGTACCTATGTATGTTATAATTAGAATGTATGCATAGGTGTGTGTATTAACATGAATGTGTATGTGTACTTGTGTTGGGGTTTTTGTGTGTTAGCATCGATGTGTAAGTGTTTAGAGGGCAAAGATGGCACAGGCAGTCTGTTTGGGGTGATTGACAAGCTCTTTAGCAAAAATGAAACAGGAAGGCTGTTTGGGGTCACTGACAAGCTGTTTGGAGGGATTGACAAGCTGCTTAGTGGCAAAGATGCCACAGACAATCTGTTTAGGTACACTGACAAAATGTTTGGGGACAAAGATGGCACTGACATGCTGTTTGGGGCAAATATGGCACTGGTAGGGTGTTTGGGAACACTGACAAGCTTAGTAAATACAGTCATAAGAGTTTTTATCCACCCGATGCCCTTTATCAGACTGATCGGGAGAGCAGATTTCCCGAATTATACTTTTATTTGTGAAGTATGTTCTTTTTGCTCCTACTGACCATTTTATTAGGCTATATTGGATATAGGCTGTTAGGATTTCAAATTTCAAACATCCCAAGTTCTGTAAAATAAAACTTAAATCCATTAAGTATAATACAGTGTTCATTGTGTTGCTTAATATGAGACACTGGAAAAACATACACGCAATGCTTCTTGTTACAGTTTACACTGGTCCAGCTGGTTCCAAACCAAGAAATCAGTTAATTGTAGAGTGTCCCAGATGTAATTTGATGTGATATACATGTAGGTTTAAATAATTATCGAGCCTAATTGGGAAGCTATACACAGGTGACTTTGTCAGAAAGCTGCACAGAGGTGCATCCCATCGCTGACAGTGCAGTCTGCTGAGGGACTTCTGTATACCCCCAATGTAATACATATTCTACACCGTTACAAACTGATTCAGGCAGTGCCATTCTTTTATGTCATACAAATACAAATTTGTCATACACATATATTTTATGATTATTATATTATTTATGAGTACTAAAATGCATGCATTTAAAACATATTTTGTATGATATACCGGTATTTGATATATAACACTAATATTATTCTTGGTTTATATTAGAAAACCTTATGCAACATATGTGATTGTACATACATGTAGATAGCACACACAGACTATATGGTAGACAATACACAAAATACTGCAAGTTAGTCAATCATAAAAAGGGGTTCATGATAAAGAAACAAACTTTAGGTAGACAATATACACGGCCACAAGTACAGCATCCTTTCTGCACTTCTGCAGAAATTCCCATTAATCTCATCAGTATTCCGAAAGTTTTTTTATTTTATTGTGGGAAGAGGGGTGTTTCCCTAATCCTTGCATGCCACCAAATCAGGAATTCCTACCAAAATCATTTTACAATAGTTCAGCTGACAGAATACTGTGAATTTGTGTACCGCAGCATTGGTTACCATAGCAGCAAGCTGCCATGGCGGCTGCCTATTCCATGGACTCGATCGCTGCCTAAAGGCAGAATTTTTCTTAAACTATGTTATGATCAGATAGAAGCAGACAACCAATCGCCGACCAATTAGTGAGCACCTCTTCTCCCCAGACAAAGCCTTGTGTTTTAAAAGCATTTCTTTCAGCAATTGTTTACAAGAGGGACACAGAGCGTCACCATGTAGGAGACATGTAGCAGGGCTCTTGAGCAGTTAAGTGTTCCAGGGGGTCATAAGAACAGTATGCATGAGGTTTTTTAGCATAAAGTAAGAAGGTACAGCAATTGCACTTTCCGCTAGCCTTAAGTGAGGACTCTAGCTTTATCCCGACCAACTTAAAACAATAAAAAAATTACGTTTAATCATATGGTGAAAGTTTTGAAATGGAGAATAGAATATTGCATATAAATTGTCAGGTTGGGTTTAGACACGTAATATAATTTCTACCAATTTATTTGTTATATCAAGTGGAAATGGTTACTATCCTCCATACCAATTTTGTTATGGCAGCTGGAAGGGCACTGACTGAAGTACCCTACAATGTTATTTCACAAACATGGGAATGTGAATTGTATGCTTATTGTGCTTAACTAAGAGTGCATGCTACATGAGAATGGGCTCTTATATCTTAACAACCCATTGCATTAATATTAGCAGTGCAGAATAATTAGCTGAACAAAAAAAGGGCCGCAAGATTAAGTGATAACTTGACAAATAATATCTTTATTTTTCCCGTAAAAACAGGAACAACTTTTGCGATACACCAAGTTATGGGTCCGCACTCTGTGTGTCCTGAATTTGGCAACCATTGGTTCCTCTCTCATGTTATTCTACCTATCCATTCTCAATTTAATTTGTCATATACATCACCTTTCAACTCCCTTCAATCACTCTCCCTCCAACCACACATTTTATTTTTATCCTTCGGTAATGCAAGGTAGAATCCTTTTCGTAGGAATGTAGACTTAAAAAAAGGTTAGCTTCATTAGACCATAGAGAGGTTCATTTTCTTATATGGCTCATGTCTGATAATTGAGGGGGTAATTCTCTGAAACTGCCAATGGCTGGAATAGAGCGGCTAATTGTCTGAAACTGCTCTGCATGTCCGGTAATAGAAGAGTTAATTCTCTGAATCTTACTTGAGATATTTTAAAGGTATATCAATGTGGTTTCGTAGCACTTGAACACTGGGACTAAACGTTATCTTGACCTGGCATTCTAGGTCTGTAAAATACATACAATATCACAACCATACTATTACAATTAAACTTTGAATGACACGAGAGCTCAACCATCAGTTATCCAGACAAATACCGGTATCTACAAACAACCCAGATTATGTTACTATTTGTTTCTTTTCCTCATGAGGTTTATTCTACGCTTCTTTTCACACCCAGAAAATAATGATGCCAGTGTCTGTTTCAAGCAAGTCATTTACTTAAACCCTGACTCAACAGAAGCTTTATTTTTACGCGCAATAAAAAAAAAAGTGAGATTGATTTTATTTTATTAGGGAGACTAAACGGGAGTCTTTAGATGAAGGTACATATGCCTCATGGCTAGGAAACCTGTTTCAAGAACCGATTATCTTTTTCATAAACATGTACTTTGTTGGGTCTTAGTATTTAATTTTCTATTCCTATTCATCCACAAACAATTTATACACATGTAACGCAATCTGAATATCCAGGAGAAATATTTTTTTAAAAAAATCATTAAAAGAAAATATTGAGGGCAGTTTCGCATTGATTTAAATTTTAAAACAAATGTTTATATCGCAGCAAAAAACATGATTCATTATCTTTTTTTTTCCAGCTCAATTTGTGCTACAAGATAAATAACAAAAATAATTGGCTTCCCTCGGCAGGCCATAAGTTTACACGGATGTGACTAATTGCACAATTTCTTTTAAGGTCACCTGTCTAAAAAAGGATTAGGTTACCAGATTTTGTTACAAAGGTACAAAAGGGCAGCTGTTGCCTAAGGGCTATTTCAAATGACCTCTTGAGCAAATAAGTCTCAACCTATGTACACAGTCCATTTAAACCGAGACCCTCAGGCCACCTGGAGGGAATAGGTTTTCCCCCTGACACATGTCATTTAGTAAAGCAGGTTGAAATAAGAGAGACATACTTGTTATGTTAACATGAACGCAGAGGGCAAGAACACACGTTAAAGCAATAAGGTTGGCTGTGTTATTTAGCGCAGGAAGCATTGCATTATTCTTGCAGAATGTTATACACCTATTACATTATTTGTACAAAGAGTAGGGGAAAACCAATCTATGAACAAATGTTAAGGCTGAGATTACCACAATAATCTATTTTAAAGCTAGTTTCTCAGCTTTCTTAGTTTTTGTTTGTTTTATATATATATATATATTATACAATATATATATATATATAAATAAATATGAAATTCATAATATGCACTCTAATAAGCCCCGTACATGAAATAATTTTGCTATTTAAAAATAAAAATCACAGGTTTTAGCTATTTTGCACACTTACTGGCGTTGAGCCTGTACCATGTAACAGAAGGAAATCAAAGTGTTGTATTGGTAGCGTAACAGATGAAGTGTTCAGGACAAGAAGCTTGCAAGAATTTATGGCATAACCTCCATGCCCTAAAAGTGAGTATTATTTTCTACTTTACTGTGAATCATACAGCATATTCCATTGTTTTGTCCGGCAGAACTTGAAAATATGAGTCAAAAGCCATAATGTAAATAAAAATGGGAAGCGGGTGTTATACTCAAATGCTGAGGTTTGAAGTAACAGCTCATATTTTATGGCAAGTCAGGCAGTCAATCACTCCATTCTGTTATATGATATAAAGGAACACTCAGCTTGCTTAGCAGAAGGGAATTCTTTTAGGCCACTATAATGTTTTTTCTTCTAGTGGTTAACCAAAGTCTAGGAATATGTCACGTCAGTGTCAGACATAAAATTTAGCAAAGTCAATTATCCTGCATACTAAAATATTTTATATAAAACACACACGCACACATATATATATATATATATATACACAGCATTCAAAAGTGAGTACATCCCTCACATTTTTGTAAATATTTTATTATATCTTTTCATGTGACAACAATGAAGAAATGACACTCTGCTACAATGTACAATGAGTGTACAGCCTGTATAAAACTGTAAATTTGGTGTTCCCATCAAAATAACTCAACACACAGCCATTAATATCTATACCTTGGCAACAAAAGTGAGTACACTCTTAAGTGGAAATGTCCAAATTGGGCCCATTAATGTCGAAACCTTGGCAACAAGGTGTCATGTGACTTGTTAGTCTTACAAGGTCTCAGGTGTGAATGGGGAGCAGGTGTGTTAAATTTGGTATTATGGCTCTCACACTCTCTCATACTGGTCACTGGAAGTTGAGCATGGCAGCTCATGGCAAAGATGTCTCTGAGGATCTGAAAAAAAGGAATTGCTGCTCTACATAAAGATGGCCTAGGCTATAAGAAGATTGCTAAGACCCTGAAACTGAGCTGCACTTCCACTCAGAACAGTCGACCAAAGAAGTTGAGCGCATGTGCTCAGCTTCATATCCAGAGGTTGTCTTTGGGAAATAGACGTATATGTGCCAGCAGCATTGCTGCAGAGGTCAAAAGGGGTGGGGGGGTCAGTGCTCAGACCATACACCGCACACTTCTGTCGTCCCAGAAGGAAGTCTCTTCTAAAGATGATGCACAAGAAAGCCCACAAACAGTTTGCTGAAGACAAGCAGACTAAGGACATGGATTACTGGAACCCTGTCCTGTTGTCCGATGAGACCAAGATAAACTTATTTGGTTCAGATGGTGTCAAGCTTGTATTGCCTACAGTCAAGCATGGTAGTGGGAGTGTCATGGTCTGGGCCGGCATGAGTGCTGCTGGCACTGGGGAGCTACAGTTCATTGAGGGAACCATGAACGTCAACATGTACTGTGACATACTGAAGCAGAGCATGAGACTGGTCCTCAGAGCAGTATTCCAACATGATAATGGCCCCAAACACACCTCCAAGACGACCACCGCCTTGCTAAAGAAGCTGAGGGTAAAGGTGATGGACTGACCAAGCATGTCTCCAGACCTAAACCCTATTGAGCATTGGGGCATCCTCAAACTGAAGGTGGGGGAGCGCAAGGTCTCTAACATCCACCAGCTCTGTGATGTGGTCATGGAGGAGTGGAAGAGGACTCTAGTGGCAACCTGTGAAGCTCTGGTGAACTCCATGCCCAAGAGGGTTAAGGCAGTGCTGGAAAATAATGGTGGCCACACAAAATATTGAGACTTTGGGCTCAATTTGGACATTTCCACTTAGGGGTGTACTCACTTTTGTTGCCAAGGTTTAGACATTAATGGCTATGGTTATTATGGTTATTTTGGTGGGAAAACCAAATTTACACTGTTATACAGGCTGTACACTCACTACTTTACATTGTAGCAGAGTGTCATTTCTTCAGTGTTGTCCCATGAAAAGATATATAAAATATTTAACACAATGTGAGGGGTGTAGCTCCATCAGAAAACGAACCAACCGACCCCATTTTTGAGATACTGATGTGTTGTGTGTAGTATATATAGTAATATATATATATATATATATATCTATATATACACACACACACACACCACATACCTAAAGCACACTCAATAACAAGCACAAGATTTCTGGATGGTTTAATGAGATACCCTGTTACATAAATGGGTAAGAAAGAGAAGAATGTAATTGATACAAGTTTGTACAACCTCAATCTGCATAATCAAATTAACTTTTGGTATGTGTTGATCGCTGTGGGGGGACTCAATTTTATTTCCAACAGTACGTTTCTCTTTTGCACTATGAGGACTAAAGTTATGGAATCCACTGGCTAATTTCTTGCGAATACAAAAATACCTGTGTCTAATAGCGGATGAATGGTTGCTTAAGGTCTTCTTTACAACCCAATTTTATGGGTTTTTTATTGTTATTTTCTTTTAAATAAACATATTAATAACATAAAATAAGCTGTTCTGATACTGTTAGGCTGTAATACCGCCTACACGCAGTCATCTTTCCTAGTTCTTTTGTTTATGACACAGTTCCGGTTTTTGTAACAGTTTGGGTAAGAGCCGGACCTTGCAATACCCACTTCCACCACTAGTTTTCAGGTATCGAGTAGCTGCACATACTTGTAAATTGAGTACACACACACAAAACATATACACACACACAAAATGTCCCAACCATCTGCTTGCATTAAAGTTTGCTATACTTTGCTACACAGTAAGCTTTCAAAACATTTAAACAACCTCTGAAAACAGGACCTCTGTGGCTTATACTGCCTACTTTAGTTTATACCTTGCTCTACAAATGTCTTGGTACTAACACAGAAACTCGCCTGCTTACTCAAATCTCAAAATAATATGAAAAATAACTAGGCAATGCAGCTTTTAACAAATGACCAACACATTTAGACCGTGTGATGGCTTCATTTAAATGGTTAAACCTACAGTGTATACATGTGCAAAAACACTAAGTGGCTCAGTTCGTATTTGCATATTTTTCCAAGTGCCTGATATAACATCTGTATCAAAGTCATATTTCTCAAAGTTTTTTAAGCTATATACACACACATACATAATGTACCAAATGAAGTTAGAAATGATAATATGTTTATGTAGTTTTCATCTTCTTCTTTTGCATATGTGGATTTTCTCAGCTGTGCACTGTTAACTTGTCACAATACGGTATGTAATCCATTAACGAACGGCATTAGTATGAGGTTACATTTATTAATGTGCCTCTCATGCTAACTCACTGTATAAACCACTGGCTTATGAGAAATCCCATAAGTAGCAATGTTGATTATAATAGTAATTAATGATGTTGGATAGTCACATAGATTTTCTGTTGACAGTCAAGTTTGAAGTTAATTAGTCTACTGATTATGATTTGATGATTAATTAGCGATATTTAGTTATATAAAGCGATGTTAATTAGTAATCTAAAAAAATGTGGATGTAATTAAACATCTTTTGCACAGTGCTGTAATTCCCTGTAACTTCAATGAAATGTCACGACTGCTAAGGAAGTTACAGACAAACACTGGGAACGTAAACAATGCCCTTTGTCAGATGCTTCTCAAGTTAACTACACAGTCACTCGGATCACAATCTCTCTAGAACAGAAACTAATGTATCAAGATCCAGTACAGTAGAAGGGCACAGAATAAAGAAAAACATATATGGCGTAGACTTAATAAATGGTTGATTGGCACTGAGACCAGCTCAAGTGCTACAGCACAGGAAGCACTATAAAGACTGTGGCTCAGCTCTGTAATTGGTTATCCTCAGATGGTTGGAGTAGAACCGGAATTCAGAGTCCACAAAAAACCACAATTAACACAATTATGTATACAATAATGTCAAAATAATGAAATGTGTTTTGTTGTGCTTCTTCAAAGGTGAATAAAATAGTACCCAAGAGCAATGATTGGCCCCATTTTTATAAAAGTGAACTTCCGTAAATTGCTTTTTCTTTTTCCAAAGGTAAGAGTGGTCTGGGGCCACTGCCCCCCCACTAAAGGTGGCCCTGGACATATAACTTGATGGGAAGTATGCTAAAATGGCATGCATCGCAGCTGCCAGGTTAGACAAGTGCATGCAGGTTCAGCCAGCCATGAAGGTGCTGTAATATGTTTAAAAGCTGTCATTGCTTGTCAGTGCACCAAGTATATAACACATTGGGACCCAGATCGGAATAGTTCTGCCAAATTACAACACAAAAACATAGAATTTGACAGCAGTTAAGAACCATTCACCTTTTCTAATCTGCCCATTATTAGTGCTGTGAAGACTTTGGCCTTGGTCCTCTAACACTTCTGCTGGGAGACTGTTTATCCACCACCCTCTCAGTAAAATAAAACTTCCTTACATTAATTCTAAGCCTCTCATCGTCTAGTTTTAGGTTATGACCTCTTGTTCTAACATTTCTCTTCTCTTACATTGTTTAGTGATGCAGTACATGACAGTCTGACATTATCTCTTAACGTAAAAAGAGTGATCTCAATAACCAACAACTTCAACAGAAGGGAAACAGGGCATCGCTCAGTGTGCTCACACAGTAGAAATGCCTTGAAGAATAACAGTTCGCCAAACAAGAAACACAACTTTTTACACTTTTTAGCCTCAATTCCTGATTCACAGAAGTTTGATTACCATCCTAACATCCAAATTAAATATGTTAAGTACATGAGATTACACGCACAAAAAATGTATTCCAACCCTCAATCGGACAATTAATATCCCAGGATTTAGTCTTCTCACACACTTAGAACTTGGGTCTGTTTACACAATCTTGACAATATTTATTCTCTATTTACCTAAATGAGGTAATACCAGGATATTTATTGCTCACAATGACTAAATATAGACTTTTCCTGAGCACTCACAGGACCATAGTGGGAGGTTTTGCCATAATCTACATCTTTAAACTGACAAGCCGGAGAATTCCTAATGAATGCCTCTTTTCATCTGAATGTCTGTGTGTATTTGACAGTATAAATATTTAGCCATATCGGAGTCAGCTTGTGATTTTACCCAGATGGACTGATTGATGCCTTGATTTGACGTTGCCAAAGACAGTCCGTGCTTTTATATAAGCAATTCTCCTCTTACTTCCTACAAAGCAATTAGATGCCCAAACCTAGCAACCTAAAGCAAATGGAAATTCTTCTCTTATCTGTCTGACAAGTCGGGTGGGATAAATAAAATATTGTCTTTAAATTATTACTGCTTTGCTCTCATGAATCATTGGATTAAAGCATTCGCTTGTAGAGTACATATAAATTGCAGGGTTTCTTATGTCTGCAATTTGCAAGATCTCAAGCTAGAATAGCGGCTAATCAGTCAGCCCGCATTCACCTTAGGAAGCCAACCACCCTCTCTTGTCATTTTTGTAAATTACAAAGCAAAGGATCCAGTCTGATGTTTAGGCTCAATGGAGGCTCGTTGTCAATAACAAATTGCAGTCCACTTAAAACAACATTAGTTAAGGTTTAATCTCAGATCTAATCAGCTTTTTAAACTTTCAGACAGGATACCCAGAGTAATACTAAGGACGTGTAATAAATCATGCTCTCTACACTGGGCGGGAACAAAGCACACATTTCATTCACACATTTCCCCGTTACATTTTCATCTACATTATTCATGGTTGAATAGTTTACTTAGAGTGTAGAAGTTAAGGGCACATTCCACCTTAAACAGCTTTATTATCAGATACTATTCTTACTTAATAGGCTGGAAGTATGTCCAGCAGAATTCTAAACTGGAGAGACTCATCACTCTAGGTATTTGGAGTAATGTCAGCAGATCCCTAAAGCGGAACCTGCACTTGTGGCACCTTTACAATATTTTGGGCAGTTTGTCAAACTTTTTACTGTGGGAGCCTATCGTGTTATCATACATCGGGGGGGGGGGTAGTGTTTGTTAAATCCCTGATGTTTGCACTGGCTAACATTTTCTAACCTTATCAATGTTAACAGAAGCGTTTGCTGGTGAGCCGTGTTTTAGCTCCTCGACTTCACTGTGCATTGTGAAGGTTCTTACACATTGAAGTATTCATTATACAGGGTCAGCCCAGTCCTTTTTGCTGGACGGCTCATAATTTATAGTCAATTGAGGGAGTTCAAATCACAAGTCTTCCTTTCGTGAATATAAGTCAACAGGTTTCACATAAGCTAAGGCATTACAAAAAGGGTCCAAAAATACACAAGTTACATATAAAGAGTATACAGAAGAAGCGTGATGCTGTCATCCGGCAACAGAGGGAGGTCAACACTTTGGCTATTGCTGCTGGGCTTTAAAAACCTCTATATTATCCTATAAAGCCTCATTTTCGAGATGACTCATTTACTCTTTTGGTCAGCTAGGGTCTTTATTCCACCTAGTAAATCTCACTTATACACAGCTGGATTACATGGAATGAAACTTCAACAACATACACTTTTCTGTGAAAAGACTAAAATAAACCACGGGTGGATTAACAATGGGGTAAATAAGTGGCATTTGCCCCATGGACATTCAGCTTACATGCTACAGTGTAATTTGGCTGTGTAAAATGGCGGAAAATACCTTATGTCAGCTACCTAGTTCAGATCTATAAATAACGTAACAACATGCGTTTCAAAACGAAGGTTATTATATCAAAGGCAAGGAAAGGGCTTTTACTTAGCTTCGGGTTACTTGAGCATTGCACACACAACAGCTACACATGACGGCAGTCTCATGTTCCAGCAGAGCTTTAAACTAATTACTATGCAACAGGTCTTTGTATTACTCCCATAATAGGGCTGTGATGGCACAAGTAGATTCTAGTTGGTCACACAAGGTTTAAAAGCCCTAAGTGTGTGTGTGAGCATGTGTTGTCAGCATGTGGCTATGAACCATAGCCCAAGGTTAATGTGTCTGTGGCTACTAAACAGTACAAGGAACCCCATCACAGGCTGCACTGCTGGGTGATGTCACTTGATGTCAATGGGTGATGTCACTGCAGCAGAGGTATCTTCAGAAACACAGTGTAACAGGCTCAGCCAGTAAGAAGCTCCTTTTGCAGTCACATGTTACAGTTAGTAAGAATGGAAGCTGCATGAAGTTCCATGCTTGAAAGAAAAAGGCAAGGCTCAGAGTTAATGTTTTAGGATTTCCAAGGCCCAAATCTATAGCCGTAGGAGCAGAGATAATCTATGCAGGTAGGAGCTTTCATTAATGTCTATGGAAATCAGTGTACATGCATGTCTGTATATATATGTGAGGATAGTCTATGGCTCTCTTATTTTCCCCTGTGGATGCTACTGAATGGAATTTTCTAACTAGTTCCAAAAAGTTCCAGAAATGTAGAAAGAAAATATAGCGACCCTACTGAGTAAAAAATGGCTTGATAACGCAATGGCCCTGTAGGGTCCATCTGTCTATGGAAGAAGATCTGATCTTGATTTGCCCCCGAGAACAACCAATTTTCACCTTATCACTGAAAAAACATACAGCAAAAAAAAACCTGTTAACGATCTGCCTGGCCTGTTGTAGGGGGTATGTTGACCTGTAATATTTTTATGTATTGGAGCAATAAACAAGTAGCACTCAAAACACCATCTTCTGTTAGCTGCACTGTTTATTTAACCTCCAACCCCAAGTCTGTTTTCTATTAACTCATCTCAGAACCTGTGCACCTATGCAATATGCAGCAAAAATGCTAGGAAGACATTTTTGTTGACACCAGTATCTAATAATTCTATGCCTGACAAAGATCTCTTATTCTTTATGTTAGGAGAAAGATCCCAACTCAGGAGCTGACATGCTTAATGTATTCCATGCAAAGTTGGGACATAATACCCTTTGGTGACCAGCCATCTGCCTGCTGTACCAGACAGGCCTGCTGGTTACATTTGAAGCACAACAATGTCACAAATTATAGAAAGCTTCACAAATGGAGTGAATACATGTGTGTGGCAGAAAACATAGAAAAAATAACGCAATTTAAAATAAGATACATTATTAACAACAAGAAGTGTTCCATCCCACCACTCCTTGTCTTACAGGAGATGTGTTTGCTGTTGATGGCTTTTACAAGGGTTTTAGTGGGTCTAACAATACCCCCTCACTCTCATATGCACAGAAAGCACTCCCACTCAATTTAAGGGGAGCCCTTTCTTGCCACTGATTGGTTGCTTCACACAGCGAGGAGTGATAAATAAAAGGGACCACTCAGAGGCCAATGTACTGCAGCTTCTTCTAAAAGTCAGTGACTTTTTTCCACTTTAATAAGCATTTTTGTCGGTAAGGCAATAAGCAAGCAATGCATGCACTGCTTTATAAATTTATGACCATAAGAGATGGTCACCAGCTAATAGTGTCACCTCTCCAACCTCCTACAAGCCTAAGCCACAAATGATGTCCTTGATGTTGATGGCATAAACACAGGGTGATATTAACAGAAAATCAGATTTCTTTGTGCCATAAAAATGCAATATTTTTATACCACAAATATTTAGGTAAAATAAAAAACAACCTTACTTCAAAGTCTTTCATCTGCAACATAATGGCCTGGTAGTTAGACCCGAGTGAAAAATTATCCCATCAGATCAGGCTAAGTTTTGAATAAACTGCATTGTTTCACAAAATATATGTCATCAGGAAAAAATATATTAACTCTAATCAGCCAAAATGATGTGATTCATTACTTAATTTTCAGGGTGCCATGCTATAAATTATATCTCGGCTGCCACGGCTAATTTTGTTGCTGCATTCCAGATGACAAATGAAATGTCCAGGTGGCTACAAGTGAAAAGCTTCCATCCTTCTTCCAGAGCTGAATATTACTTACTTTAATGATGTATAATGGCCTGCAACAACACTTAACCTGTGCTTTAAATGGCAGCGCAAACTGTATATCTAGAATTATGAGAAAGAAAACAGCAAATCAAGCAAAGGAATCCAGGGTGTACATGTTAACTTCCCACATGCCAACATAATTTTTAACTCCTGTGATATATTGCTACAAAGCTTTAACTTCTATTTCTGCATTGTACAATAAAATGGGCGACTCAGGTACTTGGCATGTCACACAGCCAGAGATTATTTATTGCCTTGGAAAAAAAATAAAAAATAAAAAAAGGTTCTTCCTTTAACAATCTACAGACTCAGACTATGTTTTATTTAGTTTGTCACAGACGAAATTCATGGAAAGACAGAGACAGATGTTTGTTCAGGGATATAATTATACATCACCAGGGGCCTCTTCTTTAAAGTTCTTAGTTAAAGTCTGATCTGAAGAGAGCCCTTTAAGAGTAGTGTACAGGGGAAATTCAAGTTGTTTTGTCAACTTTCCATTTATAAGGTATTTTTACCTCTGGGGCCTCCCTAGGGCATCACCCCACGTCACCTCCGACTCTGTGTGCGCCTTTAAGGAACAGAGAGCTGCGTTATGATGTCATACACAGCATGGAGTATCCTAAAGGCAATGCCTTTTAATGAAGTATATGCTGGCTCAGCACAGCCTCCATAACGTAAAAAGGGGGCTGGGGAGATCAAGCGTTTCCCTTGTCATCGGCCCATTGTTTGGCAGGACACTGGGCGATATTATACCAGGGGGACTGCTGCCCCCCTGGACCTGCCATGGTAAGCCTAGGTGGCCTAGGCTAGGATACGTCATGGCTTTCCAGCCAAACAGGAACATCCAGTGATCCAGTGAAGCTGCCACACTTCCAATAATATAACACCTTTAATTCTGCAGCAGCATCCCTTTGCTGATGTCATTACACACAAGAGAAAATATGTTGGGTCATCAGAACAAAAATCTGTACTCAAACAGGGCAGATTTCTATTGCAACAAACCTTCATAATTCCATGTGTCTGTCTATAAATCAGATTAGGTCTACATACATAGTGGGTAAGACCAAGGGATGTGGGTTTTACTTTGATGCCTCTTGTTAGCTATTTACGCGCCTAAGTAAGGTATTTTGTTAAGAAGAATAATGTATTTTATCTACAAATTGATTTCTAAACATATTTCCTGCTGTTGTTGTGTCTTGTAGGACACTTAATACACTCATACCCAGCAAACATTCTTAGGCTTCAGGGGTACTTGGGAGGTATCTATCTACCCATAAGTAATATACATAAGCACCTTGGTAAACAGAGAATGTAGAACAATGTGGGCCCTGAAGATGAGGTGGAATAAAAAGCAGAACAACATTTAAAACATGAACTTGCAAATAAAAGCAAGTTACATGAGGTCATTATGAAATGCAGATGAGCCCTTTTCATTTTAGGCAGTGGTGTCTCTGCCTCTGCCGATCTGCCTGACTTGTCCGTACACGCAGGATAACAGGATATTTCACCTTCCATCATGTATAATTCAAACAGAAAATCGAATGCAGACACAGAAGGAAAATGATATAAGCAAAGTGAATTTCAAAGAACTGCAGATAAAAACAAAACACATAAAAATGCTATTATACAATAAACAAATTTCACTAAATTTCATTAATGTGATAAAACAAGGTTCGGGGCAGTACATGTACAATTAAATTAAATATAGAAAAAAATATTGTACTTGGATGCTCAGCGGGAAAAATAATGCACGTCTTCCTCCTCCACATCCAAGAAGACATCACAGTGACATCACAAGTGGGCACCAACAGCAATAAACGCTACTGATATATTATTTTGCATATGGTGTATTCTCTGGTGGCTCGCTAGAGCTACTTGAATTTAAACGCTAAATTAAATAAATAAAACTACTTAGCCTTATTCCAAAACAACCACATAAAAATGCAGCACATCAGCCACGTTCTGATGATAATGTTTATGGAACATGTCCGCGGTAACTAATATTCTGCCATTAAAATGCAACCTGCCTAAAGAAAGTTGGTGGAAATTGGGCTAAGCAAGTAGCGGCTTGATTAGAATCATAGTGAGGATACTTAGAGTTGTAGTCTGACACAGAGAGAACCAAGAACTGCAGGTAGGAGATATAGCATTCTTCACATCCCACAAAAGATTCATAGATTACTGTAATATTAAAATCAAAGCTTATGCAAGAAAATCAACCAGAGGGAATCATGTTTTAAAAAGCAAGGCATACAAATAATCACCGTTCAATATCAAATGTCATTGCCCATTGCAAAAATAGTTACTTTATCTCTTTTGTTTTCTTTTAATGACACCAAAAATCCAATGGGTGGAAAAAAGAAACCTTGACACATGAACAAAAAAAAAAAACCTTGTCCTTTTGAGACATTTTTGTTTGAGAATCTGATTAGTTCGCATACTGCGGTACTAGGTATGCTACTTTTGCCAAGGGCTAGCTATTATTATTATTAACATCATTTGTCTGAATCATTACACTGCACCTTGGTTCAGCAAACACTACGAAGATGGCATGGTAATAAATGACCGCAGGATTCTTTCCTGCTTCGGCCTGGTTTTATCAGCCACCGTCTCCACCGTCAGCTCCATCTCGCTGAACCTCTCTGAATCCCCAAAAGGGACGGGGTGTCTATTTGTTTTCCAGTAGGTTACCACTTTGTCTATTGTTGTTTGCACTAAAGGGTAGGAATTCAATTCATTCTTGTGACATAAAAGCACTGATACAGTAAATTTTTTTGCCCTAGAGAAAACAGAAAGTTGCAGAATGTGGACTTAAGAAGTGCGGCTCTATCGCGAACGTGATGGCGGCTTCTCTGCCAGTTTATTTCGGAAACAAGTCAGATTTTATTTTTCTTCTTTTCACCACCTATGTAATCATACCCAAGCTTATAAACTGGCATTAACCTTTCCAAATTGCTACTTAGCAGGAACGGCGTGATTGCGCAAGAGGAAGTTCACAGATAAAAGGGTTAGAGCGTACTTTCTAAGGCAAAGAGGCCAATCAGTGCTGCGAAGGAAAAAATACACAGGAGTATAAAGGTTGACAGAAATGGGTGATAGTTATAGGGAGATGTTGAAAGCATTATTTTTCGAGCTCTTGGAAAGATTACAAATAAATAGTATGGCCCCTAAAAGGGAATATGTTATAGTTTTTGTTTGTTATCTACCTCTTTAAGTATATAGCAGTGTCAAGGTGTCCAGTGTTATTGCAAATGTAAGTGTTATTAGTTGTTATTTTGCTCTTAGTGTGCTTTATCTACCTGGAAAGCTTGGTTTTAGAGATTATATTTTAAAAATTCAGCAAGTTGTGTGTGGGTTTTTTTTTGCACATTGGGACATCATCGTGGACAGGGAATTAAGACTAGACATTAATTTGGTGCAGAGGCATTAATAATAAGCAAGCAAGTGGAGTCGGATTGTTCAAGCCAAGTCTAGTTAAAACTGTTGGAGGTCACCAAGTGTCCTCTTAGTAAACCATATGCCTGTGCATCTATCACCTGCTGAAAAGTGAATGGATTTATATCCTAGTTTAAACTCAGGGATAGCTTTTTATAATTCTGCTTGATGGTCATATAGTGAGCATATTATATTGTTTTCAAGTTACAGTATAAGCCCTCCTCAATCTCCACTTATGGTTGCCCTGGTTGCTTCATTAGGGGTAGGGTAGCTTAGACCTCAATGTATAATTGAAGAGGCTTAGAGTATGAAAATATATAGATAGATTGTTTCCAAGAGCCCAAGAGACAGAACCATGAACACTGGCACCAGCATGAAACAATATTCAATACTTTGCTCAGAATAAACTGCACTATATTGATTCTCTTATTTGCCAAAACTTCTATTTTCGATAAAATATTTTAATCGGGATCAAAACAGCTTTATTATTTATTTATATCAAAGCTTAACAGAGCACTAGAATGAAGGGTTATCTGAGCTTGTTACATTCTTCACCTGTCATCATCAATAGTATTTAAATAATCACCTACATGTACTAAAGTGCCGACACACCATACAAGTAAACAGTGGCATTACGAGCATTGAGATACTGAAATAAAAAAACAAGGGGCCGGTTGGAACAAGCTACCATTGTAAAGAGGTGAGGATATAATTACTCCAACTTAGCGGTTAATAAAGTTAGGAGGACCAGCCCTGATCACTTCTCCGTGTGCAGTGACTGCGTGTGTATATGTCGTTTAGGAGACATGGTATAACATTTCTATGGACAGCTTCTTTGTTTCTCCCATTTGTGCCTGAACTTAGTGACCAATTAGGTAGCACACTCGACTCGTACTTCAGCTTCTCCCACACTCGGCTGCTTGCTCTGTCACAGCTGCCCACCCACCAATATTCCTATGAAGTTTGTGGAACGTATTCTCTATACTGCTGCCGAATCTCACATGTGCCCTCTGCAAAGCTGTCTCTGATACACCTGGGGGTGTCTCTTAAGTACTTCCCATCTATCTTAAAAACTCAAGGTTTTATGAAAGTGGAAGTTTTTACAGATAATGCTAAAAGTAGAAGCACATCTTCTAACATTTCAAAATGGGAAACTTTTATTTAAAATGTTTAATTCCTGAACACATTTCCTGCTGTTGATATAAACATTATTGTGATTTTTAGGCCTGTGCAACACTGTGGCTCATACCCCGCAAGCATTCTGAACCCTCAGAAAATAGAGACATTTGAGGTGAATCAAAGGATGTTGAGTCTTAAAGATGCACCATCCCTCCTAAACAGATACACATGGATGATATGTAAATAGGTACAATTAATAGGCGATGAAAAACTAAGCAGATGTATCCAAGTATAATAAGCTTATAAAAAAATCCTGAATTTCTGGGACAGGGGATTTGAGCACCTTGGACAACACCTTGGACAGCAAAAGCAGGAATGTGGGGCAGACACCCGGGACAGCAGGACATCCCCCCCCTCCCCTAAAAAAATAGGTATATATTTTATTTTTTTTGCTTTTTCCCCCCAATCATGTCTACACAGGAGGTGCAGCATTGTAAAGATACTCATGCATGCTAAAAAAGGTACAAACCACACCTTTAACCACTACATCTCACTGAAGAAACTCTACGTTTATGCAGAGAAATCAATGGCCTGTGCATTCATTCAGACAGATCTCCATTGAATTCATTTTCTGCATGTACGGTTAACACATTTCTCACAAATCTCTAGGCCCAAATTAAATCTGAATGAAAAGACACGTGGATCTGTCAGCCCTCACATGTATGAGCACATTATTCCGTGGCACGGTGAGGATACGCATTTGTTTTACTAACCCCATTCGCTACACAAAGCTAACCAAAGATATGTAAACATTCAGTCCTAGAGGGAATTTAAGTTATGTAAATGTGGAAGTCCATTTAAACAGTTGACTTTCACTGCAGGCATAGTGCAGTCATCCAGATATTCTGTAGAAATCTGCTGCCAATCTCACAAACCCCTCATCAAAACCTAGCTAAAATAAACTTCCTTTATTTGTGATCCACACGTTGCAAAATACTTAAAAAAGATGGATTTCAGATCCCCTAATTGTCCGTATTATTCTTCAAAAATGATCTTGTGTATAACATTCCCTGTTATTAACGTACAATATATTTGTGCCAGAAGTTAAGAAGCTATCACTTAAAAAGCACTGGCTAATCTAGCTTGTTCGGAGATGGATTTTTAATGAAAGTTTAATGAATGATAAATACTTGTTTCTTGATAAATGTTTAATTATGCCAATAATTACCAACTGCTGAAAACCACTGTTGTGTTAATAATGGCATTTTAGTATACAAGCTATTCAATGAGTCACATAGCTATAAACAGCCCCACATTCTTCTGGGTAATGCAAATAAAAAAGCAATGCAACTAAAATATTTCATAAATGCTAGATGCTCGGCATGTATAGATAATTTTATGTGCGCTTATTACTGCTTTGTACATTAATGTGTTTAACTCATTGAGTGCTAGTGGGGTGTGCAAGCCACCAAGCGCAGAACCCTGTAGAAAAACAGAAACCGTTACACTGGATGAACCTAGCAGCCGCAATATCATTCAATAAAGACAGAGGTGTGGGAATTAAAGTAAACATTTAATGGTACTTTCCTTTTTTTAACCACAAAACACTTGTTCCTCTGGGAAAAGTGGAATTCGGAATAAGCCAAGGCACCCAATAGTGCTGACTTAACCGTGCCTCTCCCAAGCACCTTACCATGTCAACAGGCAAGTGCATGTAGGAGGAGGGCCCAGAGATGTCAGAGTTTCATGGGACTTAATAACCCTAGGGTAAGGCATGTTCCCAGGGGCAGGAGAGATGCAGCTCTGACTAGGCCTACAAGTTCATCTCTTCCCGATGATGCGGTGCAGGAGAGGAGAATGTTCTGTGACCACCATAAGTTCCCTTTACCTCCTCTCCTAAAACAGCTATGGAAAAGGATAGGGTTATATAAACTAGACTTGTGCAAACAGACTAAAAACGATTTGTACAAATGTTTTGTTTTTGGACAACGAATTTAGTTTCCTGCCCCTTTTCGGTTCGGACTAAAATTGACGGGCATTTTACATTTCGGAAACAGAATTTATTGCCATTCACCCTTATTTAAGCTTACATGCTTGTTCACACTTTTTCTTACTCACGCTCTCATTCATGTACTCTCACACTCTCATTCAATCTCTCTCACAATCTCTTTGTATGTCTCCCTACCTACCAAAGAGCTCTGCTTCGTTTGCATCTTCTTGTTATTCTGTCTTCTTTCACTGCTCCTTGGGTCTTCTTTCGTTGAGCCCTTCTCTATGGACATGGCCCCCCAGTGCACTTTTGCAAAAGGACGGAGCCCCCAGGCACACCCTCTCACTTTTAATTTGTATGAATCCGAATGCACAAGTCTAATTTACACAGTAAGTGCAGTTATTTAAATAGTTTTTTGCCGACAAAAAGTATTTTTTTTTACTTATTTTGTTTAATAATGCTATGAACCTGTGACCTTTTTTATTGGACATCATGTTATTAATGAGAATGCGGACTACATTTCTTGACGTGGCAGAAGCATATCACAGGACTGACCATGACAATCATTGCAATAATATGCAATAAAATGTGGTGTAGGAAGCAGGGGTGATGGGGTGGACATACCCCTATGACCTTATTTTTAAATATTATTCCTTTACGTACAGGCATTTCTATTTCAAGGTACACACGATCCTTAGAGAGCATTGCAATGCATCTTAATCAACATTACAAATGAGATACCTCTGCACACACAGGGAAAACATAACTGGCAGCAGACTATCTTTTTAAATATTACATCCGCCAGTCATTACTACAAATAAAAAGTCGAGCTCAGATCCGGAAGGCACAAAAATTGGCATACAAAAAAAGATATGCCATACCAAACTGAGAGAAGACGAGAAAAGCAAATTTGTGTTTTATTATTTGGCATTTCCTTCTTTACAATAAATCTGGAAAAAGTGATCAAGAAACCCAAGGTCACAAATGAATTAGTGACACAGCGGTGACATTATTAACACTGAAGAATCTGGTTTTAACATTGTTAACAGTAATTTTGAAGCTATTCTGGGTTCTACTGTGTCTATGGTAAAATACATTTATTAGACGTGACTAATGCACTTTGTCCTGTATTAATCAAAGTGATATGCTGTGTGGTCCATGAACACTGAGCTAAAATGCCTATTACTTATATAGGAATTACAATGTCATGGATACAGCTCTCCTTCTGCTCCTCTACATGGCTACGATAATCTATGGCGGTAACATTGTTGTTGGTTTTATAAACGCACAAATGAGCAAACATTACTCAAGATATTACATATGAATTATTACCAGTCATTTATCCAATTATTTAGCTTTATAGATTTTATTTATTTCGTGTACATAACACTTCTGGAACGGGTTAATAAAATTGGTTATAAGGAACAGCCACGTTGCAAAGGAGTGGAAGGAATTCCAGGTGAAAATGCTAGCCAAAGGCACAGCTGACGCAACGCAAGCAATAGCACCTTCAAGAGGCAGTTTCATCAACGTCAATGCTCACTGAAAGAACGGGGCTTATCATACAGACTGAACTCGTGGCATGGGAACTTTCCATTGTAAAGGTGTTTGGAAGCCCTCATACTTCTACAGGATGTGCCCACCATCCAGACTCGGCTTCCCCAAAAATCTACAAACCCGGATTCATTGGTCTGATTTAACAGGGTTCACCTTCTCCCTCCATTGTTGTATGGACATGAATGGACATGGCTACTCACTAAAGCTTCTGCTGCTAATATAGTTCTGCTAAGTGGCTATTCTACTCCAGATAATGCCATTTTTACAGTTCGATAAATGTGCTTCTGTGGTACCAGACTGATAATTAGTCTATACATGAGAATACACCAAGCTTGATATAAAAATAAAATTTATGCAAATTACACAAAAATGTATGCATATTAAATAATACTCTTATGAAGACTTGTTGTTCCTAATTACTGTTTGGCAATATGAACACAACTAATATGTCCTAATAAGAGATATCTGTACATTAAACATTATGTGTACATTTTCAGCTTTTATAGTGTGTCATGCTGCGAGTTGAGTTATTGAAAGCGTATATTATGTTGCATAGGATCTGCTTTAAGTATACGTTCGATTTGACAGTCTGACTTCCTGACATCATATTATAATGGCATCATAAAATTCAGCACTGCACGCCAGGCAGGTTAGCAATCTTACACGTGTGATGTGATATCTGTAGTGTGACATGGCTAAACGACCAGGGCTGTTCCTAGAGGTCCGTGCTCTGGTGCTGGTCATCTATATGACATTAAAATAATTAATACAAGCTGATTATTAAGGTGTAGATTGAGTAAGGGCCAAGGTGGGATATCACAACCTTCTGTCAAATGCTATTCCCGTCAGGGCAGGCTCACAGTAACATATTTTTTTGGTCCTGCATTATGAGACTAGACTTTACAGGTTTGAATATTAAACTCCATTAATGTTTCAATGAATCACTTTTATTTCTAAAGATGGGAGAAACAAAACGTTCCAATGGATTGAGTCGAATATCAATTGTTCTACATGAAACAGTCTAAGATCAACCCAACAGCTCCTACAGAAGCAAAGGAACCCACTAATGAGTGAAAGTGGACAGGTATTCAAATACCCGAAAACAACCTCCATGTCTATTTGCTGTCATTATGCACAATTACAAAATTGCAATTGTAAAAGTACAAAATAGCTTGAAAATAATTTTTGCGCTTGTGTATATCCCATGCGTCCGCTCCATAACAATCAACACAAGGCATGCTGTGCGAACGGCTACATTAATAACATTATGGAGATATTCAAATTTTCTGTCTTCAACTAAAGAAAGATTGAATGCCCTGGTGTTGTGTGGCCAAGATTGAAGAGGTGTCTCGCTGACATTGTTCAAAGTTTATGAAAATATATGGATGCTCAAATATCATTGGCTTGGCGCCTTCGACAGACTGTGGGTTTATGAGAAATCAGTCTTTTAATCAAAATGATTGAGTGCTTTAAAGCTGTATCCAAAGATATCAGTTAATATCCACAAAATGTGCTATTTCTCCAAGCTTTGCCAAGCTGTGCATATTGCGGTACCTTTGGAAAGTGTTAATTTGTACGCTCCAGATTGAAAATTGATCTGGAGGTTCGGAGTTTGTCAAGCAAAAACATATGGTTGTGAGCTCTAAGCATGCTACGTGACAGTTGTTGAATCCGTCACACATGCAAAGTTGATAACCGAGGTGACACATACGCAAATAATTTGCTTGTTTAGCAACAATTCAAAGACTCATTAGTCATGTAAAGAAAAAAAAAACTTTTTTAATGATAGGATAAAAATCGCTTATGTCACACACTCTAGCACAAATGAAATAAAGACTGCAATTAAGGAAGAGAAAAAAAAAAAATATATATATATTAAGTAACCCGTTAAACCCCAGAGAGTTGTTTTAACCTTTCGGGGGTTGAAGATTGCTCGGCAGCCGAAGAGGTTAATGCAAACAGAATAATATGGTATTTTCACATAATTATTGAACCAGATGGTGTTTTCTCCTTAATTCTGCCATCAGTCTGGGAGTTTGATGTCTTACATCTGTACTTAGCGAAATAAATTTTGTCACTGACATTATTTCAGTTTTCTTCAAATATTTTAATCACTTTTACACCAAGATTTGCAAACATCTGCCACAGCGGATGCATGTGAGAAGGAATTGTTGGAGAGAATTCCTCTAAGAATACACATTATTATCCCAGATTTAAAAGTTTGAATTTATCACCGCTGCTGATCTAGCGGCTGATTCTTTTGCCAACTTATATTGTGAATGCAATACTCTCCAATGACTATACACATACAGATAAATACATGCAAGGTGCCAGAGCTTTAAACAGAACGCCACCAGCAACATGCATATAAAGGGTCATCACAGCTGTGTCAGATACCTACATTATGGAGGGGAGATAACTCAGCCTGGTAACACATTTTCTGTCATATTGTGATACTGTAACAGTTCTAAAACCTGCATAAGAGGGTCCTCGGTACAACACACAGACCACCCTCTAATGTAAATTGTGTACGATATCTGCCGCCTCTTGTCTTGTGCTCATAAAAACATAATTTTATGCCAAGCAAGTGTTCCTTATATGTTTGATGGATAGAAAATGCATGTAGCGCACGTCAGGAATTTAAGAGCTTCTGCAGACTCCCGACACAAATTTGATTTGATTTGCAAACACTTACAGGACGAGTAATTCCAACTACTATACGGAAAGTCTACTGTCCTCAGAGTCCTTCCCCTGTCATCTACAACCACCTTAACGTCTACTAGTATAAAAACAGATCCTTCCTTTAGAAAAGATTAAACAAAGCACATAGGCAGTTTTACATATATATATATATATATATATAGAAAACCAAGGTGCAAACAATTAAAATTGAACCATCAGCAGGAAAATTGCAATGGTTGCTATGGTGATTGCACTACATTTACCACTTTAAACACATCCTAACCTAAAAAAATAATTTCAGGGAGGTGGCTTCCCCTTTAAAGCCCGCCTACCGACAAAACATATAGGTTAATTAGCTCAAGAGAGATCCTTTCTCTCGGTAGGCTGGCTTTTAAGCCCATCTACTGAGAAAACCGATTGGTCTCTCTTTGTGCTAACTAACATATCAGGACGGGCCACAGAGGAGGACCAGACCTCGTCAGGGAGCCGCTATTAAAATGCCGGAGACTCGCGGAATTATCGGGAGAGTTAGAATGTCTGCTTTAATCCACCACAACATCACATTCATAGTCATTTTCCTAGGGGTGGCTTTTTATGCAACATATTTATATATTTCCATGCTTAGCCAAATATGTGGCATCTAAATGTATTTATCTTTTTTTAAAACATTTTTTTTTAAACATCACCAAGATCTCACACTACTGACAGTACCACATTGTCTGCAATGAGCTTCTCCCGTGGCAGTGAAATTTGCTAATGTCAGACATTTTAATTTGATTTTATTTAAAACGCAGAAATTAAATTTTCAGCAAACACTAGGCAGTGATTATGAGGTAAGCTCACTAAATGTGTACATACATTTAAGCAGTTAGTGATCATTTTTTGAATTTGTGTCCTGAGAGCTTACCTACTTGTAAGTTTGGCATGTGGTCTTCATCCTTTGCAAAAGTCATTAAATCGAGCCAATTATTTATTACAATTTAAAGCTACATTAAACACAAAAAAATCCAAATTAACATATTATTTCAGTAAAATCAAGAGGTATTTCTAAAGACAAACAACTAGGGACAGATTACTCAGTACTATAAAGGGTGGTCCCCCTCCTGCTAAATTGTGTGTTCTCATAATGGCTACAAATACGTTAAAACAATGGAACAAATTCATTCTGAAAGCCAAATGCTCTTAAACTTCCTTTTTTGAATAAAAAGTCTGGAACTAAATTAAAATTACATTACCATTCCAAACACAAGGTAAGTAGTAAATTAGACTGAAATTGATGAAAGGTGTCATTCTGTTTGCTTTTGTTGATGTGCGGCAGAATTATCAGCTCCGGTATAATTTCCCCATAAACATTACTGCTCTAGTTGTGTACCTCGTAAACAGATGTAGGCGAGTACTTATGCGCGTTTGACAACTCTATACGGGGATGGAGGTACTTGGCTTTCGATGATCTGAACTGCAGTTGCTCTCAGATATATATCGCTTGAGCAGGCTATAAAATACATAACAGGCTACGGATCTCTGGGGTCAGACACTTATAGAAAACCCAACATTAGGCCACCTTTTCATACTTAACAAGGAACATTTTTTTTTTTTTTTAGATATTCCTGTAATATAATGAGTTGCAGGCCCCTCCAGGACTTAAAGGGTCAAACAGATGTATTTTTTTTTCCATAACACATTATGTTATGGATATTCAGTAATGATGTATATTTGTGTCACTGGGTTCAAGACTCCTTTTACAGTTTCCCAGCAATCTAATTATTTAATCTCTTCTATCACTGGTACACATAAAGGCCATTGTTTTTAGAGGTACATATTTCTTATGGTAGTTTTATTGTAGGGGATTATTCAAACTAAACCTAATAATGAATGTTTCAAGACAGAAGTGGCTAGATTTATATATATACATATTTAAACTAGCATCTTTTAACATCTGCTTAAATAGATGATATAGATCAGAAATAATGCATACTGGTTAACCCCTGCTGCACCTTAAATGTGGGTTACAAAGAAGATGCAAGTTTTTGGTGTGGCCCACGTAAAAACTGAAGATATATTGCCATGGTCTGATCCACTTGATGCACGCATGGACAAAAATGTAGGTTGCATTAAAAAACCACCCCAGTGTTCCAGGGAGCCCTCTAAACTAACAATGCATTTAAAAGTACTTTCATATGCAATGATTAAAAATGAAAAAGAAAAAAAAAAGCTAGAGCTGCAGTTCTTCACCCTCCCCCATGCCCGGACATTCCACAACACTGATTGGTTGACTGAAATCAATGGGCCCCACCTGCTTCATATATCACATGCAGGGTTATGTGATTGGCTGCATATGGGGGATTTTTAAGGACCATGCCGCTATCATATGCCTTATGGCGCATATGATGGATGAAGTGATCATTTATGTATCAAATATGTTACGGGTACCATAAATTAAAGTATTTTTTTTTTTAAAAAATGGAAAAAACGAAATTTAAATAAATGTTACCATCTAAGGTAGGTGTCAGAGTAAACCGTTAAGCTATGCATGACTGCAGTGGAAATGAAAGATCATACAATGATCCATGGTAAATACTTGTTCTCAAAAATGTGAGAATCATATAAATGGAGCACAGAAAGCCAGTGTAAAGTGTTCTGCGCTCATCATCAGTTTCCTGAAAAATGATCTACAGCTTTTCTGCCTCCTCTAGCACAGATTTGATAGACTTGGCAAAGATCATCAGTTTACGGTCAATTTCTTCTCTAGGCTGTAGACAGTATAAAAAAGTTAAAGAACTAAAACAATTGCTTTCACTTACATCTTTCCCGATTACTTTGATAGCTAGGGAAGTTCTGAAGCGGTAAAATCTGTCACATTATAAAAACATGTCTCTTTAAACTGCTATGTGAAATGGCTGTAATTGAAGTGATAAATCTACTAGGGTTTTTTTTTCTTGCGATTCTTTTGATGAGACCTCTAGTAGTTAATTAGAAATTACTCTCCAACCGTGATCTGCGAGAGAAGGCATCTCCATTATCTGCTGTCAATCAAGTTGCACTGGTAAATCGCTCAGCTGTCAATCTATGTGGAGTCTTAAACTTGATCAATAAAATAGTACACAGTCAACATTTCATTTCCTTTTCAAAGTTTAGGGAGATAGGAGATTAGCGGATAATGTGAAGTTTGCAGAAAGCAGAATAAAATAAGATGTCAGTGGAAATATTACAAGAACATGGCATCACGTATTGTATAATTGTGGGAAAAACACCAAAACATATTAAAGAGACACTCCAGCCATCATATGTACTTTAATGCATATGATGGCTGTGTTGTTCCCTTTAAATTATCTGTCCATTTTCACAAATGCATACAGGATTTTGTAAAATCCTTCCATATGCATTTGTTCCTCTCCACACTGCCCGCTAAACGCATTGCCGGAGATAGGCTCAGCTGAACACATCTCCCTGCACGTGATACAGGCCCGGACTGGGACAAAAAATAGGCCCGAGCATTTAAGACTGAGCAGCCCATTTTTATTTATTTATTTATTTTAAAGCCCACCCTTCATGTACCATCTTTGCATTTCCCCAAATCACTTAAACATTCATGATAGACACAAACACTTACTCACTCACACAAACCATTAACACATATTCATTAATGCAGTCTCGCAAATCATTCAAGCTATTCATCCACACATGAATTCATTAATTCTCAAACGCATTCACACAATTCATCCACACATTTATTCATTCATTCTCGTACGCATTCACACTACCCCCTCTCCCCATCTACCCCTCCCCTTCTTATCTGCCCCTTCTCACTATGTCTCCCCCTCTCACTATCTAACCCCTCTCTCCCCTCTGCCCCTTCTCACTGCACCCCCTTCCCTCACCCTACTTACCTTGTTGCCGGAGTAAGCAGCAACTGCGACCGGGCCCGCCACTCTAGGGGGCCGGGCAGCCCCCACCAGGGCCGGCCTTAGGGGTGTGCGGCCGCACAGGGTTTAAATTAAAACATCAGGGTTTTTTTTTACTTTATTTAACATCCTCCATGTTAAATAAAGTAAAAAAAAAAAACAAAACCCCAATGTTTTAATTTAAGCCCTGTGCAGCCGCACACCCCTAAGGTCGGCCCTGGTGGGGGCTGCCCGGCCTCCTAGAGTGGCGGACCCGATCGCAGTTGCTGCGGCCTTAAGGGGCAGCTGCCCCTTATGCCCTGCGTTAATTTGGCCGTAGAGGCCGCATTGGCCCAGTCAGTCCAGTCCTGACTGGGCCTATTTTAGGGTAGGGGCCTGGAGCTGCAGCTCCATCAGCCCCTATGTCAATCTGGCCCTGGGCTGCCCGGCCCACTGGGCAAATGCCCGGTGTGTCCGATGGCCAGTCCGGGCCTGATGTGATGTACCGTATTTTCTCAAATATAAGAAGTTTTTTCCCAGAGCAAATGCTCTTAAAAAACACCTCTTGTCTTATATTCAAGATCGTCTTATAATCCTGACTATATATAACCTCCGCCGCTGCCCGGCACTTCCGCCGGGGCTTCTATGACATAAAATTAAAAAAAAAAAAATCATGGATAAACCAAAAATGCAAAAATATCCTCGGTACACAAGGGGTTAAAATATGTGCATCACTATTTAAGTATATTTTTTATGCTTAGATGTTTTTCAACAGTGTTTTTCCACACTGCCCCCCTTATTTTTGCACCACTTGTGGTTGCGTAAAACACCCAATAAATGAGGGTACTCTTATGTGGCTACTATAGCGCATAAACTCTTTGCCAAGCAGGAGACGTGGCCACTCCGCAGCATGTTAAAGCTGAGTGACATGATGTGTTGAGATGCACCCTTGCTGTGTCTCTACTTTTGCACCCGACCCCAAATACAGCATCCCAATGTAGACATCTAAAATGTTGTGGGTATGGGTATTGTACAGATAGTAAATAACTGGGTTATTTTGTTTGAAGAACAAAAAATACTGTAAATAAGTCAAAACCAGTACCAGCACATAATCAAATTTCTTAGTTTTCTAAACCATCCCCATCTAGTATTTATGTATTTATTAAAAATCCTTTTAATATGATTTTGTACCCACTCGCCATAAACACAGTGATATATCTTCCTTGTCATAACGTGTTGAAAGTGAATATTCAATATCTGAGAATACAGATAAAGTTTGTGTAAAGGCCTCGACTAAATCAGTTTGCATGCTGTAATTGAATATAAACCCAAAGGCACGCAGACGCAGAACAATAGCTGTGAGGGGAATGGCAAGGCCCTTTGTCTTAAGGCCTAGGAAAGCATTGGAAACCAAATATAATAAAAAATGAAAATTCAGGTGCAAGCATTATACATTTCATACTGAATAATTATTTCTGTACTGCCCGCAAATCCTCTCTGGTAAGCTGTGCATCTAAAACTCATCGAACTGCCAAGGGGTAAACGTACCTCCATCCATCATGCAGCCACTTGACAAATACATTCCATAATAGAAGTTTATTTTTATGGGAGGCTGAATCAAGGACTTTCCCATGCATACAAAAACTTGTCAAAATTATTTATGAGTCTTGCTGAGACACACAATATGTCATATCAAACTCCTATTTTCCTTCCGAGCACAGACTGTCAATATCTCTACTACTATCAATAATATGGAACACTGCTGTTAAAGGCCCTCCGGAGTTTGAGGTCATTTGCCCATCCTTGCCTGCTGCCAAAAACTGCTTGTAGCTGCAATGCAGTTAAAAAGAGGTGTATTTACAACCTCTAGTTGGTATATTTAAGAGAAGAGCACGTGGATATATTCAAAAGCCCTTGCAACGCAGTACATGGCCTCATCAACAACAACAAAAAACCCCACAATGAATTCGGACATATTTTAGAGGTGAAAACACAAAGCAGGCAATTCTATCAAGTGTTTCTTCAGATATTTCAAGACTGATATGAAAATTTTCCTGTGGAACAGACGTTGCAGATTGGACCAACACCTCCGAACACAATATAGATATATATAGAAGAAATAAGGTTGGAAGAACCTGCCTATTTGATCCTCAAACACTTGTTTGGCGCGAGTAGGTCGGGGTTCCATCATCTAGGCCACAGGAAGCCCTGCTACGGGCACGGTTCATCTTATTATAATTGAGTAATGGTGTGTGTTTTCAACACAAGTATTCTTTTTGCCACATCAAACTTAGCAAACACATAGTAAAACTGGGTGCCTGTTAAATACCCAAACAGTTTCTCCGATAACCTCCTAATTAATTGGACTAGGCATGCCTAGAAGTTAAGATGCTCTTTTGGTAAATGAGATATAAGAGTACACAATTCTTTCTAGCTGACTTTGATGCCAATGGTAGAGGCATGGAAGATCCCACATTCTCACTTAATTGCTCAGCTCTTGCAAGGGCTGTTTCTGATCATTCACTGAATTGTTGAGTTGATGGGATTTGTGTAGCTGGTTATAAATTGATAATCTAAATTAATTCATTCAAGCAGAAATCGATTTTGTAACTCCTTGAGAGCCTGTAATAATGCTTACCTCCTACTGCTAGCTGCATACTCTGTTTCATAAATGCTGGTCTGAAACAGCTGGATTCAGGTGACCTGCTAGCTCATTAAATCTGTTACATGTTCATCCTAGTAAATGATATTAAGCAGAAATGCCCTTGCGTTGATTTTTTTCTTTTAATTTTATGACAGAAATAACCTAATTTGTAACACAAAATAACAATCTCCTTGGATTACCGTGCCTTGTTAAAATATTTTATGCATTTTTCATTTACACAGAGGTAATGGAAAAACACTTAAACTATCTGTTATTTAAACCACAAGAGATATGTTACTGAAAGTCTGATAGTTTCCAAAATGATTGCCTCCTCATAGTCTTTGCTTTATTTCTGTAATAAAAGGGGGACATTTCAATTCATAGGTTAGTAAATAAAGAACGATCCTTTTTTTATTTTTTTTTTATTTGTTCTGCTTTGCCAGAACTAGAATCAGATTGCTTGCTGAATTCATTTAGGAATAGGATCTCATTACTTTTCCGTCCTATTTTAATGCGGAATTTCTAAATGTCCATTATGAATGTTCTACTTTCTCCATCTGCAGAGAATGGCACCTAATTTTCAACCCTGCATTAAAGGAATCATTTTCTATACCGTCCTTTCCGTCTTTAATGAAATAACGCAGGGTGAACATTTGAATTAAACCATGTCTTATGGATCAAAAGTAATTAGAATTGTCTATTATGCAAAAGAAATCCGGGATCAATGTTAAAACACATTTTGTAAATGACATACAAATGTGACTGCAAAATGACATTGATAAGCATGGTGATTTTTTTCGAATGACCGTTTACATTTTTATAAGGTAATACATCCAGTTAGTTGGGCTGTTAATGAGCTACTAAGCTGGAGGGCTAGTTAGAATCCACGTGATTTTTTCCAAAGAATGAAAAGGAATGGGTATTCGATTGGATTCTAACCAAGCAACGCATAGAGCCAAGTGAAAATGTGAAACCGCAGGACGAAACAAATGACAAAAGGTGGATAATTACCTAAAATACACATCTTTTTTGGCATGACCTGTGCAATGACTGCTGCTTGGTAAATTAGATAGGGAAAGAATATGGGTAAAATTTACAGACCTTGAGTAAAAATACCTATTAAGTGCTCTGTAGCAAGAGGAGTGGTAAAAAAGGCAGATAATACTCTATGCAAAATATCTTTTGTCTGTTCATCTATTAAAGGCCATCTTGCCTAAATAATTTTACATTGCATATGCTATACATATTTATGAATGATTATTAGCAATATTAATGCTTGAAACCATGCTTATCAAGGCAACAATTGACTAATTCCATTTTAAACTTTAGAATTTTGAGCCCCCTTAATGTGAAACCAACAGGAAATGTACACAATTACTACTTTTTCATGAGAATTGTACCAGTTTTTATTGTGATAAAGGTGGTCCATTAAGTGCTGGATGAGAGACACTGTTGGATTGTGATTTTTAAAAAACATTATATACAGGGCAACATGATGTACTACAATTATTCCAAAAAGGTCAACAACACTCAAAAAATATAATATCATTTAACATAAAAGATGCCTATGTTTGTCGCATCCTGTATTAAACATACATAGGAAGGAATCCAGGTGAGCTTTATCTTTGCACCACAGATCCTGGTCTAGACACTCTCACGTCACACTCCTCCATTTGTCACCAGATTGAAGCAAATGTTGGTTTCAAGTAGGGGGCCAAGAGACGAAAAGAATAGTGGCATGAACACCTTACTCATAAACCTCCCAGGAAGGCGCCTCAAAACTCTGCTCCATTTCAGGAGTGGGGCCAGCTCTTGCTGCTCACGGGAGCTTCTGTTGCATCAAAGGGTGGGGGGATTGGGTAGAACTGGGAGTGAAATACCACCCTCCCGGTTATCTGGTGAAAATATCCATTGGGACTTCAGTACCCTTTAACCCTTGTAGGAGGCCTGTTAGACTGAAGCTTCTGGGACATACTCAGAGAGTTCCCACTATTGGTTGCTCATTCTAAATGATCTGAAATTTGACAGACCACAGAGTCAGAACCATGCAACTCAAGATATATAGAAAATAATTACTAAAGGTGCTAAAGGTGATTCTAAAAGCTATTGAATCACAAGGTTTACTTAGTTTTTCACACATGGCTTCTCCATTTTGGCTTTATTTTTGTTGAATAAATCATGACATATGTCATGTTGTTCATTTGAGGTTGTGTTTACCTACAGGAACAGAAATTATGGCCTGATATGTAAACCATATAATTCAAAGAGGGTGTACACACAGTATCTCACAAAAGTGAGTAAACCCCTCACATTTTTGTAAATATTTTATTATGTCTTTTCATGTGACAACACTGAAGAAATGTAATGTAGTGAGTGTACAGCCTGTATAACAGTGTAAATTTGCTGTCCCCTCAACATAACCACACATAGCCATTAATGTCGAAACCTTGGCAAAAAGGTGTCATGTGACTCATTAGTGTTACAAGGTCTCAGGTGTGAATGGGGAGCAGGTGTGTTAAATTTGATGTTATTGCTCTCACACTTTCTCATACTGGTCACTGGAAGTTCAACATGGCACCTCATGGCAAAGAACTCTCTGAGCATCTGGAAAAAAGGAATTGTTGCTTTACATAAAGATGGCCAAGACCCTGAAACTGAGCTGCAGCACTGTGGGCAAGACCATACAGAAGTTTCACAGGACAGCTTCCATTCAGAACAGGCCTTGCCATGGTCGACCAAAGAAGTTGAGTGCACGTGCTCAGTGTCATATCCAGAGTTTGTCTTTGGGAAATAGACGGATGAGTTCTGGCAGCATTGCTGCAGGGGTTGAAGGGGTGGGGGGGGGTCAGAAGTCGCACACTGCATCAAACTGGTCTGCATGACCAGAAGGAAGGAAGGAAGTCTCTTCTAAAGATGATGCACAAGAAAGCCCACGGACAGTTTGCTGAAGACAAGCAGACTAAGGACATGGATTACTGGAACCATATCCTGTGGTACGATGAGACCAAGATAAACTTATTTGGTTCAGATGGTGTCTGAACCAAATAAGTTTATCTTGGTCTCATTGTACCACAGGATATGGTTCCAGTAATCCATGTCCTTAGTCTGCTTGAGGGGACAGAAAATGTACACTGTTATACAGGCTGTACACTCACCACTTTACATTGTAGCAGAGTGTCATTCTTTAGTGTTGTCACATGAAAAGATATAATAAAATATTTACAAAGATGTGAGGGGTGTATACTGTATATATATATATATATATTATATATATATATATATACATATATATACACACACACACACACACACACACCAGGGACAAGCCATAGAAAAACCACAGTGTCCTTCTTACCCTAATCAGTTATTCTCTTGAGAGTTCACATTTAAGCCAGACAGATATTAAAGAATAGCTACAATTACATCAAGAGAAATTATTAGTTTTTAATCATAAGATTAAGCTATTAAGATAATGGTATTTAAGATTTATTTTATTAACTTAATAAAATTAAAACTCTGTAGAAATAAACCATCCTTTTAATTGTCAGGCAGAGAATAACTGCATTGATTTTTATCCCGATAATCACAAAATCATCCAAAAATTATTTCATATAAAATGTACTTTTGAGAATTTGAAGAGCACACTGACGCGTGTCATCCTAGGGACATATATGGCACTAAAAATATTAAAAAGTCATAAAAAGAAGCCACAAAAGAAAGGGAATTAGTATGTGATCATAAAAACAAATGTAACAGTTACTGATTGCAGTTTCTGAGACCCCGTCAAAATGAATGCATTACTGTTAATGGAGTAATGAAAAATATGATAATTATTTTGGATATTCATCAATAATAGAGAGCGGAGCTCGTATAGTGCTTCACGAGTACATGTACCATCTCTATAGACGATAGATGGATCCTTTCTGCGGAAACGTTTCCTGCATAAAAATATACCGTATTCACAATAAGGAGGCAATAAGAGACCATATTAGTAAAAGACAGATTGAAAGAACAATTTAGGTGACTGTGTGTATAATGACCAAAACATTAGTAAATAATATGCTTAATAACATGAATTATGAAATGACACTAGTATAATTGTTACTTTATATTTTAAAATTTGGAACAAACACTGTGCGTCTGTTAAGACATTTTACCTGGTGCGTGACAAAGGAGTGATATAAAAGGTGGGACTTGAAGACCATGACAACATTTCCTACATTTAATGTGCAACAAACTGATTATTAGCCACTAGAGTATGGAACAGAATTGCATCATTGATGAATAGCCAAGGGACTCAATTAACAAAACCAGCGCTTTTTAAGTCTTTAATAATTGAGGTAAAAAATGAATGAATATAGTCAAGACTGCCATTATAAAATGCTAATTACATATTAGTTTAATAATTAACCCATGATCATTACAATACATGTTGAGTTTGAAACCTCTTATTTATAAAAAAAAAACAAAAAAACCCCAACTTCGCTAGATCTAGATCTTCACTAGATCTTTGCAGTTAGGAGAATGTTTCTGAATTTAGCCATGTATGCAAATGAAATATTTTAAGTATATACCCTGGCTTAGGTAAAGGTGTTTTTTTTTAAAGTTATATCACTCAAAATAAATAATTTATACATTAATGTTGTACTCTTGGTAGGCTCAGCCGAAGCCATCCATTCATTGTGAGATTAAAATGAGCATAAGCCTAACTGATCCTAGCTAGAGGCTGCTAGAAAATCCCTAAAAAAAAAAGAATTTAAGAAACTTTGGGTACAACTCATATATTTTATGAAGAACACGTACCTGTATTGTAGTACGTTGATATAGTGATGTTGGCTAAAGTACAATAAAATGTCTTGAGGGCTCACTGCAAAATTTGGAATTCAAAGTATAAAGAAAGTGTCCACTACACAAACATCACTGGGAAATATTTATACTACCTACAAACTTGGCAGTTAAATCCCTTACACTTAATGATGTCAACACCATATTGACCAAGACATATCAAGATCTTTGTATGTAGCTCTTGGTTCTTGAAAGATACACAGAGGAGACTATTCATCTTTTCTTAACCATTTTCCTTTGTATTCACAATTTTTGCTCCATGTTGGTATTTAGATAAAGGGTAGGGCTCGTAACGTCAGTGTCCTCTTCCTGACACTTCACTAACTCCCCAGACTCTGATGGGGTAGATTGACATAATCATGAGTCCCAAAACTGAATAAGGATCAGAATTCCAGGTGGAATTACGTTTTTTCTATATCTGACCCTAAAATCAGTCCTCTTGCTAGAAGGGCTTGGCTGACCTTGTGTAGACATACAAGTGGGAGATGAGACAGAGAAATGTCTCTCAAGAATTAACTATTTATTGTGCAAGAGAAGGCATGGGTCTTAGTGAAGATGGTATATTGAAATGTTCAACTGAACGGCTTTCTCCTATTAATCAAATAAACCCTCTGTAGTAGTAGTAGTATCAGGAAGTGAAACAGTGATTGATTTTTCATTTAGTTGTTTTATGTTTATGTATGCAACTTGCCCATTGTTTTAGATCGTGATTAATATAGGATTTCTTAATCTGGATAGCATTGTTAAATAAATGAGGAAAACTTAAACATCTGTCTCTATATATATATGCTTACTAGACTTCTGTTAATTTAACAATAAGGAGATCTGATCTGTGAAATGAACAACACCTTTGTGTATTAATAAAATATACTTCACTGTAATTCTGTCTGAACATTATATTTCCTTCCATAAGAAGGAAAATGGTTTAACAGTTTTTGTGTATTATTACTACCAAGAATTATTGAACTTCCTAACCCAAGTCATAGTAATTGATTTGTTCTGAGTTTGCCTTGGGCTATTTATCTAGATATGTTTATCCTGTAAACTTATCTGTATATTAATATGTATACATTCTGGTGAAAAATCCTAAAAGGATAAGCGCATTGTGGGTCTTGCAGAATCACGGGGACAATTGCATTAGCTCATTAACGTGAATATTTAAATACGCTACATTTGCAGGGGGAATATTTGTGAGCAAGTAATTAGCAGGAAATAAAACTATATAGTTCAGAATAACTTATAGTATCATTGAAAAAGAAAAATGTAAACCAAATATAAATGACATATCCACTGAGTAACACTTAATGCTAACAATATATTGCCTGCATAAATTGAAGGTTTATAGTTATTACAGACATTTTTTACTCCTTTAATGTATCGGCGATGTCACCAAGTATATTGCTAATGAAAAAAGGGAAAGAGATATACCCTTGATGGGCTCCTCTTTCTAAATGAAATGCACCATACACTAAATAAGTGCCAGATAAGAAGAAACAGAATGGCAAGCAGCATACTTAGGCGGCATTATGGCCTCAGAGAAGCATATAGAAAGGTGTCCAAAAATTCCACATGATATTATCATAGTTAATAAAATATATGTAATATCTGAGTTGTTAGGAAGGAAGGAAGGAGAGATAAAATAAGGAGGGAGAGAGAGATAAAGGAGGAAAAAAGTAAACAACAAGGAAGGAAGGGAGGAAAGAGAAAGTAGAGAAAGGAAAGAAAGAGAAAAGAAGGAAGGCAGGCTTAAATCTACATTAGTGCCCAACCTCACAAATGATCTACTGGATGAATGGGCAAAATGTTCCCACAGAAACACTCCAGAATCTTGTGGAAAGCTTTCCTAGAAGAGTGGAAGCTATTATAGCTGCAAAAGGGGGGTCCAACTTCATATTAACGTCTATGTATTTAGAATGCAATGTCATAAAAGTGCCTGTTGGTGTAGTGTTAAGGTGTCCCAATACTTTTATCCATATAGTGTGTGTATATAAGAATCTGCATTTAAATTCAGACCAGTAATGCATATTTACTGTCATTTCAGAAAACACCAATGCTAACCATGTTCCACTTTTTGGCAGTAAATACAAAGTAATCGTCTTGTTTTCATCATGTGATGCAAAGATTACAAGACTGGAGCCATCACCGGCTGTGCTCACATAATAGGTTTTGTTGATTTTCTTACACCAAAGATTGGTTTTCTTCTGTAGACCACATATAGAATCCCATTACCTCTACCTTTCCTCGGCTACTGTAAACTTTACTGCCATGATCAAGATGGTATGGTCCTTCTTTTATTTTTATACCACTACTTTCATTTTAACTACTTTGAGGACTATAATATTCTTTATGATATGCATTTAAAGTTAAGCTTTAGAATCATTCTGTGTTTATGCGACTCTAAAGTGCTTTCTTTTGGAGATACCATTTAGAGAACATTTAACTATTGTTGTACTTCATTCACCATGGTTGCTGATAGAAAAAAGAGACATCAGGGAAAAAGGGATAATGCGATCTGGTTATAAAGAGGGACTACCTTCCTAAAGAAAATGCATCGTGTTACCATCTTTGCTGAAGAGTTGGAACTTTGCATTTCTCTGCACAAACAATTTTTAACAATTTTGGAAACACACATTCTGATGTTTCTATACACTTTTGTCTTGTGGGTTAAGGGAGTATCCTTGTCCCACCCATCGGGTTGAGGGGGCTTAAAAAGGAATTTAAGTTTGTGAATAAGTTAAAGGGTTCCCAGGGGGAGACCCATTTATAAAAATATCAGTCTGGAGGGTTGTAGCAAATATAAACTTCATTTTTTACAAATAAATCATATCAATAACCAGGGAAAAGATTGGAAACAAAATAAGTCTTATGCTCCTTTGGAGTGGTATAGACCCCGTCATCTGCCCAACCAAGGATCAACCACTACAGAAAGCAGTATTATGATCTCTTTTATTCCATAATCTATTTTATCCCAAATAGAGCCTGTTCACAATAAATAATAGTTCGAGTTTTATAACATTGTGGGGTCAAATGGCTTTTTAAAAATATTTTTTTTAGTTCTAAAGAGGAGTTAAATAAGGTTCTAGTGATCCTTATAGACCAGAAAAAAAGCTAAAAGCCTAAAATCCACTTGAAATAAGAAATATGTATCACTATGGTGCCTACACTAGAGGAATCAGCGGAATGACCCAAATATTTATTGCTATTGCACGGGTATCTAACTGACCAAAACTGGACTGAATTACATATATAAATTGAACATAAATGGTGACACATATATGGAGGTACATCAACTATCTGTATTCTGTGGCCATAGATACTATTGCAGTCAGAATTGTAACATTATATATATATATATATATATATACACATACATACACATACATACAATAAGTCATATAATGACGATAAGTCATTTTATTGGTTTCTTTTAAATTACAATGTTATACCTGAACAATTACCGATTTTGGTATATCGGACAAAGAATTACCGCATTTGCTCGATTATAAGACGAGGTTTTTTTCAGAGCAAATGCTCTGAAAAATACCCCTCGTCTTGTAATCGGGGTCGTCTTCTAATCAGACCTCAAATAGAGGTCTGATTAGGAGACTAAGATCCAGATCCCCCGCACCGCTGCAGGGGACCTGGATCCTCCTGTCTCCCCCCCATTTAAACCCCCCGACACACACTTACCGGTGCTTCCAGCCGGGGCAGCGGGTTGCCGTCTCTGCGATGCGCGTAGACAACGTCCGCTGCAGCCGGAAGGAGGTGTGGCTAGCAGCGGGGGTTGTCTGCGTCCGTCGCGTAGACATTCCCCGACTGTCAGAGATCAGAGTTCCCCGCACCGGTGCTGATCTCTGACAGCCGGGGAATGTATGCGGGACGGACGCATACAAACCCCCGCTGCCAACTCCACCTCCTTCCGGCTGCAGGGGAAGGAGACGGCAACCCGCTTCCCCGGCTGGAAGCACCGGTAAGAGAGGGGT